>CM043112.1:30197673-30363594 GCA_023701765.1 Hylyphantes graminicola
ATATTTTCATTAATAAAGTACTTTCTTTTTAGTAAAATAACTTGGTTTGCTAAAGCATCTTAAGTTTAATGTACTACTTTTTTGTGTTTTAGTTTCAGGTGCAACACCAACTGAAATAAACCATCTTCTACCTGGCATCTGTGACCTAAACGCAATCAGCGACCCTCGAAAATTCTTCCTGCATAACATCGCAGAGAGCAGACTCAGTGAACCTTTGGTGAAAAAGTTTCTAACGTTGACTCAGGAATTTTCCAAGGATCACCACATAACTGTGCACTTGAATTTCGCTAATGACCATCCTGTGGAAGAAGTGGGCAGGTAAAAAATCGCTGTTAAATCTCTGATGGTTACGGGCGTGCAGGGTGGTGCAAAAAAAGCAGCTTCTCAAACCATAGAGTAGTTGTCGGCGAATAATTCGCTAAGCATTTTTTTGGGCTTAATATTGAAACAATCAATAGCTTCAGTTAACTGTTTTTTTATTGATTTTTGACTTGCCAACATTTCTATCGTATTCATATCGCCACGTTGGAGCGGCTTTTATTTGGCCACCCTTTAATAAGCCAGTCACGTGACTGTCAGGTTTCCCAGCAGCACACAAAATATTATCTTTTAGTTTTCATAATTTTACTTATTTTTAAAATTCAATTTCATGTAAAGGTTATTGTTATTTAATAATATTTGTGTGTAATACAGAAATATATATTTTTTAAATATTAAATTTTTAAGTTCAAAATTTTAGTCTCATGCTATGAAAGCAAGTTTACAGTTCAGCCAATTGTCTTATTGAGGGAGAAAGGTAGCAAAAGGCAGCTGTCATAGAAATTTTCGAATTTAAAGCTATTAAAATTGCCTTATAGATTGTAAAATTACCTTTAAATGTGTGTATTGATTTATTGGAGGTAATTGAAAGTTGTGAAGTGTTACACCCTATAGTTTTAAATATAATTTATATTATGTAATAGGGATGGGGAGCCCAGATGGTTAGGCACTCGCCTAGCATGCAAAAGGTCCCAGGTTCAGGTCCAGGCATCACCAAAATATCTACTGACCTATAAACAGCCTGTGTAGCCAAAAATGTTCGACAAATAATACCCCCTGTAAGGGAGCGCGCGTTCAATATCCTTCAAAGTCTTAACGCTGCCTACAATGTCACCCTTAACAGTTGCGGTGGGTGCCTATTCAGGTGTTGGCTCGTCATTTTACTGTAGTTCTAATATACGATGCCCGCTGCCAATAGCCCTCGTGTAGCTCTAGTGCAACGATAATTCAAGCCTAACCTTACTAATTTTTTAAATTCAAAGTCATGTAAGGGTTATTGTTATTTGTTAATATCTGTGTGTGATACAGAAATATATTTATAAAAAAATTCAGTTTAAAATGTTAGTATCGTGCTGTGAAAGCAAGTTTACAGTTCAGCCAATTGGCTTATTGAGGGAGAGGGCTTTATTATTTGCTGATGATATCGCGTGATTGTAGTAGTTTTTTTTTTAAAAAAAAAAGACGTTGAAGTCAGTTGAGACTTTAGAAGAATGGAGCTTGGTTTGAAAATAAACCATTACGCTTGTGTTTCAATGATTAAATTTCGATACAACCTATAGGACTCTACCCCAGTAGCATCGAATATGGGCCCAATATTGGTTACAATGTGGAGCCAATATGCTAACCCTTATTGGCCTAGCATTGGGAGGAAACATTTTGCCAATATTGGCCATTATTGGCTGCCATTATAGGACCAATATTATCCAACAGCATATAACCAATATTGACTGCTATTATCGGACCAATATTATCCGACGACTTTTTTCGAAACGGTTGGGTAGATGAAAAAATCGGGGAACACGTATCCCATCATTTTTGGTGTAATTTTAAAAAGGAACCTCCTACTTAACAAATTCGAATTCTATGCTTCGAGCGACATCGTACGCTAACGCCGTCGAGATTTTCGACTCCACAGATTTAACGAGCACGTATATCGCAGTGTACTCGGGCACCCGGTGAATTTTAGAGGAATTTTTCTACCAGCACGAATATGTCTATAGTATGGCTAGGACAAGGACAGAACCAAGAACCTTCTCGGTGTGAGGCTCGTCGCTTACACCCCTCGGCCACCGAGGGGCCGTTTGGCTGTTCTTCTTCTTCTTCCTATACTCATCAAGGAAAAATATGCCAAATGCGAGCGCCCCCTAGGTATATGCCAACCAATATATCCCCAATATTGGTCCTATCTTGGCAAATTTTAACTTTCGAAATATTGGTTTCGTATATTGGGCCAATATTGGCTGAATGTTGTAAAACTTGCCATATTTGCCCAAGATAACCAATATTGGCCAACGTCATACCAATATTGGGCCAATATTCGATGCTACTGGGGTATAATTTGGGTAGAAAAATTTGCCAGTTTAATGCAGCTGCTGCAAGTTACCAAAGTAGGAAAATTGGAGTGCTGCAATTCTAAATTTATAAATTCAAAATAACTAATTTTAGTAGCAATTTTATAAAATCCATTTTTGAATTATCCATGATATAAAAAAACAGACGGATACATCAGCATTAAAAATATTGTTTTTAAATAAGATACAAAAAAAAATTAATATCATTTTTAAATTCCTTTTTTTTTTAACTTTCAATTTCAATGTATGAAATGTAAGGTAATAACAATATTGCAATTTGATCGAAATTCTGAAATGGAGAGTTTTCTACATTTTTGGTTAATTCTGAATCTACAAAAAGTTGTTTTTGAACATTGGTCTGTCTGTCTGAAACCACTATACAGCTCAAACTAAAATGTTATGGACTATGTTATGGACTTTATATTCGGTATACGAGTTCCCAATGGTTGGGCATCGTAATAAGATTTTCGAGAATTGTGCATGAGCAAGGGCTGTCCTGGAAATTTTTGAATTTAAAGCTATTACAATTGCCTTTATAGATTGTAAAATTACCTTTAAATGTATTGATTTGTTGGAGGTAATTGAAAGTCGTGAAGTGTTACACCCTATAGTTTTAAGTATAATTTATATTATGTAATAGGGCTTACCCTATGTTAAGGGAGTGCACGTTAAATATCCTTCAAAGTCCTAACGCAGCTTATGATGTTGCCCTTAATGGTTGTGTTGGGTGCCTATTCAGGTGTTGGCTCATCAGTTGACTGTGGTTCTAAAATACGCCTGGCACCAATAGCCCTCATGTAGCTCTAGTGCCACGATAATTCAAACCTAACCTAAATTATATTTTGTAATTATATTTCACAAACTTATATTCAATTAATATTGTACTTTCGTAAATGAACTTTATCCATTTGTATACCTAACATAACAAATCATTGATGTAAAAAAACCTTGTTTTTCAGAATTCTCATTGCATGCTTGCTCAAACACTTGGGTCTAGGAGAAATGTGCGTTTCAATCACAGAATCAAATGGTCAAATACCTCCACCAGTGGAACATGTGCTAAGAATTACACAGCAGGCAAAATACTGCTTAATCAAAGTAGGCTTTGTTATTTTCTTACACTTTTTACACAATTTCACTTTTGTTTTGACAAAATACTGCTTAATCAAAGTAGGCTTTGTTATTTTTTTACACATTTTACACAATTACACTTTTGTTTTGGCAAAATACTGCTTAATCAAAGTAGGCTTTATTATTTTCTTACACTTTTTACACAGTACACTTTTGTTTTTCTATAGCCTATTGTGCTTGTATGGTTAATACAATTGAAACTAAGCTCAAAACAATTTTTTAAATTATATTTGATATTCAACACAAACGGTTAGGATATGAAAATAAGCTGCTTCTTTTTGTATCAATTGTTTTTATAACTTATTAGCAAACACAGATGTTAACTTGAGATAAAATTTTTAATAACTACTTGGTGTGATTTTTGAATTGTGCTTCCCAAATTCTGTGACTAACAGATGAATAGAAGAGTGTGAAACTTTTATATATTTATGTATATGTTTTATATGGGGTTAGGTATGACTTTATGACTTTCTTGGTGGGGGGGGGGGGGGGGCAAGATCGCCAAGCACTGCGACTTTAAGTCTATTGTACTAAGCCCCAGAAATGACACAAGCACAAGAGACACACAAAGAAAGAGACGACACAAACACATAGACAAATAACATTTATTGACAGTCACAAACATCCATGCCTGACTGGGATTCGACCCGACCCCAGCAACTCCAAAGGCTGGAATCCTAACGAGTGTGCCACCGGGGCGGCCTGGGGTTAGGTAAGTTTTATATATTGCTGATGTAATGTATAAGAGATGGAGGTTATTTTATTTTATGTCGTACTGGGAACTCTTTTTTCTTGTTTACTGCGGTGCTGGGGAGCCCAGTTGTTAAGGCACTTGTGAAATGTTAAAGGTTCTGGCCCCAACGTTACCAAAATAGCTAACGACCTACAAAGCGGATTGGTCAGCCAAAATATATGATGAATAATACCCTGTGTAGAGGGAGTGAATGATAACAATGATTTAAAGCTCAAACACTGTACACATTGTCACCCTGAAAATTGTTACTTTGGGTGCCTTCTGGTGTCAAGAGCATTCAGTGTTGGGTGCCTGCAGTGCATTCAGATGTCTGCTTATCTCTTGACCATGGCTCTAAATTATGACGCCTGTCGCCAATAGCCTTCATGTAGCCACTAGTGCAACATCAATTCAACTCAAATTAACTCTTGTCAACCATCTCTCTTTTTGAATATTGTATGGTTTTAAGTAATTATTAGCCATTTGGAAATAAGAATATATATATTTTTTATCGGCCCAACTTGACAAATCCAAAAAACTTTGCTATCAGTGCTACAGCATGGGTTAACCAAAACTTTTTTTCCTAGGCTCGTCAGGACATTAACAGCTCTTACAAGGAAGTCTGCAGTCCGGTTCTTGACAGATGCCGTTTTCTATTTTACGAAATTAGGCCAGCAAAAAGTAATGAAGTCGAAGTGCTTTCAAGATTAAGATTTTACCAAGTGGCTCCAAAGTGGAAGAATGCAATACATAAACTAATAAAGAATCAAAGACTTTCCAAAGGTAGTTTTTTTTTATATTTAATATAGCTTCAACTATATGTTAGCTTAAACAATCTCAGGGCTGAGAGCCCAGTCGGTAAGGCATTTGACTTGCATGCATAAGGTCCCTGGACAGGGAACTGCGGAATATAAATGGTTTGTGCATGCGAAAGGTTCGACAAATAGTATCCCGTGAAGGGAGTGCACGTGTAATAGGCAGCCAAGTCCTGTCGTCATGTACGATGTCACCCTTCAAAGTTGCGTCGGGTGCTTACTTAGGTGCTGGCTCGTCATTTGACTGTGGTTCCAAAGTCCTTGTGAGTGCAAGATAGTTTAACTCAATTTAAGGGGGTTCTCATGCACAAATTCCTGAAATTAAAAAGCAGTATTTTGGGATGCTAAAAAACTCATAGAATCCCGGATTGGGAGAGGTTGACCCATCCTTTCATCCCTTAAATGGGTAACTAAACACTGGGGGTTCTGGCTGAAGCTGACCAACATACCGGGACTTATGCCTATCTCCCCAGAGCCCTAAGTCACGAAAGCTGAAATGGGCACAGCAGGCCCTGGGCCAATAATGGGCTGTTGTGCTGAGGAGTTTTAGAAAAAATTCATAAAGTTGAGTTAAATCTTAAAACCCAAGAGAACTAAAAATATTTCACCTGCAAAATAGTCTCTATTGTCAGTTAAAAACAATAAATTGTAAAAAACTATTTTTTATGTTTTATTTTCGAAAAATTAAAATACATTAATTGCTATTTATAACTTTGGAGAGTAAGAATAAATTTTATGTTACAATATAAGCAGTTATTTATTGTATTATAATTTGTTCTTATAAATTTTATTTAGATGTTGATCTTTTATATTTAAATTGATAAAAATTAATTTCTTATCAAAAAGTTTTTAATTCTTTCCAAACTATAAATTTTAATTGCTTAATGTATCATTGCAGTTCCAAAAGGCAAAACTGATGCTTGTTCTTCAGAAAAAGAAATAGACCGGGAATATGCTATAATTCCACAGGAACACATTATTCCAGTAAGTGTGCTAAAAACCTGTTTAGTTTCGAATAATTATCATTCATTTTTCAATGCTCTAACTTATTTATATTTATTTTTTAAGGGATCAACAGTATCCAACCTTCAAGAGTTAGAACATCTCGGAAATGAAATAGTTTCGTTCATTCTTGATGCCGATGTGGATGTTGAAGGATTAAGAAAAGCTTTATATTGTCAGGTAGAAATATTTTTTATGCAATATACAGCGTGGCACCATTAATAAGTTTCTGGCCATGGTGGTTGGAATAAGATAGTAATGCTGCTAAGTCAAAAACCAGTACTAAAACAGGTTTGCTAATGTGAAGCTATTGATTACTTCAATATTAAACCCAAACAAACACTTGGAGAGTTATTTGCTGGTAACTATGCAATATTTACCTGTGTACTGAAATGATAAACTTGCATATACACAGGCCGCACTAAGATCTGAACTCGCCAAAAGTCCATGTGTAGCTCTAGTCGTTTCACCAACCAATGAAAAAACAGCTTTGCTAAGCGAAGCTATTAAATTCTCGAATAACTTATAAATTCGACTTGGTTGCTTTCAATCAGCTTCAATAATTTTTTTCGACAAGCATTTAAGGTCCGTAGCACCATGCCAGGGCCACTTTTATTTGTGTAACCCTGTATATTCTCTACACAACTTTGTATTATTATAGCTTCAGCAATCCCATAACTGTACCTAAAAGCAAGAGTTTTGGGTCAGGAAATTAATTTCCTTCATTTTGAAATTGATGATGGGTTTTGAACATTTGAACCGTTGTCCAGTTTCTTACAACTGAGTGCATTCCGAAATTAAGAGCAACATTGTATGTAGCATCAGGGAATTGGTTAGGTTAGGTTTGAGTTATCGTCGCACTAGAGCTACACAAGGGCTATTGGCGACGGGGGTCATATTTTAGAACCACAGTCAGGTGACGAGCCGACACCTGAATAGGCACCCAACGCAACCGTTAAGGGCGACAGCGTACGCAGCGTTAGGACTTTGAAGGATATTTAACGTGCACTCCCTTACACGGGATATTATTCGTCGGACATTTTTGGCTGCATGGGCCGTTTATAGGTTGGCAGCTATTTTGGCGATGCCCGTACCCGAGCCAGGGACCTTCCGCATGCTAAGCGAGTGCTTAACCGACTGGGCTCCCCAGCCCCTCAGGGAATTGGACCACATCAGTTGTAGCATACGCCAGCCCCTTCTACTCAGACAATTTTGATTCTATATTTGACTTAACAATTTAATTTGTTTTACTATCTGACCTTATAAAACATAAACTGCTTAGTGGATAAGTGGTTTTTGACCACTAAATTGTCTTTTCTTGCAGAACCCTACTTACGAGAGGGTGGTAACAGAACCTGGAAATCGGGGAATTATCAAGGAACTTTTTAATTCTGGAAATATCAGGGAATTATCATGGAATTTTTCAAATTTTTCAAAATATCAGGGAATTTTTTTCGATTTTGGATTACTCGAACCCGCGATCTTGAGGAAGACACGTTTAACCTCTCAGCCACTGAGCCGCTAAAAATCAGGGATTTTTTCGGGAAAGTATCAGGGAATTCATGGAAATATCAGGTAATTTTTTTCTAGGATTTTGTAACCACCCTGTACAACCACAAAAATGTTGCAGATAAATGAAAAACTTGGAAATTATTCTGGATATTGTTTTCAATGCAACTTATTTTATAAAATGAAGGCCTTATAGAGAGTATAAAAATCTTTTAAATGTATGTAAAATGGATTAAAACTGTGCCAAATTAGTATGCATTATGAAAAAGTGTATATTAATCAGCCATATTATCAATTTAGCTTTAAAAATAAGATATACATAACATGCATTATTTTGCTTTTACAATAGCAATGTTTTTTTTCCTATATAGGTGGAGAGAGCTAAGGTTCGACAAAAAGGATTTGATTCCCTCTTAAGTTTAGTGCAAAAAGAGAATGTTATTTCATCAGCAAAGTATTCTTTATTGACCGGCTGGCTAGGAGTTATTGAACTTGGTAACAGTAACATGTAAGATATTTTTCAACTAAAAAATATAAATAATCATAATCAATTTGTAGCTAATAAGTTCAAAAGTTAATAGCTTAAGAGTTTAATAAGTTATTAACTGGTAGTTATGTAGTGTATAATTGAAGAATTAGAAAATAGGTATAAGAATAATTGGTAATTAATGAATGTTCATTTTGAAAGTTATTTGAAATTTTGATGATATAAACAAAAATGCCAGTGTAAAAATTGCAACCATTTCTGTTTTTCAAAAGCAAACAATTTGTAATTTTGCATTTAATTTCATTAACCATGTAAAAAAAACTCCAATTTATTGGCCATATTTGATATTTAATTGATTTCAAACACCAAGTAGAAGTAGTAAGGAAATATTTCCTATAAAATTAGTTTATAATTGAAACTAATTTTATTTACCTCCTCAGAAACCACCTACCCCATTGCCTAGACAACATAAATGTAATCCCACCTTACGACCGAGCCACAACCAAGTTACAATCCACGTCCTTCCTACAATGGGTCATCAAGGAACTGCGCGACTCAACTCTGCAGCTGGAATCCCACAATTCTAAGATGATAAACAAGGCTGCTGAGAAAACCGGAACTAAACAAAAGTCGTTGAATATGAAGGATGTGGACATTAGGAATGCTGAGCGGGCCTTTGAGCTGTTTCCGTTGACTAGATTTCCGTTGATTTATATTGGGCTGCTGTTTGGTGATTATAGGGCTCTTGAGACCGGCTTGGCTGTTAGCTCTGGAGTTTGTGCTTTGTTGCAGACTATTTTGAGGATATTGGGTAACTTTTGTTATTTTTTGTTACGTTAAAATATGTATAGTGTATAATATTTGAATGCGTTATCAAATGCTTTATTTTATTTATTCACTAATAGAAGTTTCTATTTCGACTGAAAAATACAACCAACACATTCCAAAATGTAGAATGTTTAGAAATCTGCAACACACTAATTCCTAACCTGTGCTTATTGCTGGCCTTCTATCTTATTAACTTAGAATGCTTGTTAATATGCAACATGAAGCTTTTTAGAGATAGTATGTGATTATTAATAAAAATACATTGATCACAAATAAATTTTAAATTGTCATTGTAGCACAAAATGGCAAATGTCACTAAAGTTATGTTGGTATCGTATTTCTCTTTTTGTATTTGCAGTGACCATACTTAGGTACAATAATAATCAGAGGCTGGAAAACCCAGTTGGTAAGGCTTTTGGCTTGAATGCGAAAGGTCCTGGGTTCAGGTCCTGGCATTGCCAAAATAACTGTTACTGTAAACCTATAATGGCTAAAAAAAGTCCAACAAATAATGGCTAGTTTAAAGGGAGTGCATGTTACGTGTACATGTTCCAAAGTATCAATGCTGCATAAAATGATGGCCTTAAAAGTTGTGGTTGGGTGCCTACCTGGTGCGATTTTCCACTTAACTTTAGTTCTAAATTACGCCTGTCACCAAGCCCTTGCGTAGCTCTAGTGTGACAGTAATTCAACCTACCCTTAACAATAAAAATTGTGGTCCCTTAATGATTTTATTATTGCAGTCCCTTAACCGTCTGACTTTTTAAGCAATAATTGTGTTTTTACTTTTGGGTTGAAAAGTAAAATTTACAGTAAACTCCCGATTATCCGCGGGTGGATTTTCTCCTTTGCGGATTATTCGCGGCCTATCCCAGGTCTCGCTTCTCCTTTTTTTTCAATACCCCTCCTGTAGCTCTAGTGGGACGATAATTCAAACCTAACTTAACATAGCCTTTTTTTTTCACCAAATAATATTTTTTGGTGAAATCTTTCATAATATTCCTCCTATTTCTTAACTGTTATGCTTGTTGAGGCCCCCAGAATTTCTTCTCTTATATTAATATGACTTTATTTGAACAAGAGGTAATCTTCAGGATTTTTCTTTACTTTTGTGGATTATCCGCGAATTCGCTCAACCGTATATGCCGAGACTCCCAATTCCGGGGATAATCGGGAGTATACTGTAACCCGTGTTATTTTACTATAAGCAATAACTAAGAGGATTAATGAACTCTTCTGTAGGTCCCAAACCTGAAATTGAACAAGAAGAAGTTACTTCTCCTCTGTATGCTGTGCTGGAAGAGAACTTTAAGAAGCACAAGATCCAGACTCCCTTGAGTGGTTCTGAGTTGGCGGCTGTGATGAAGATAGGGACTAGAGTAGTCAAGGGGGCTGACTGGAAATGGGGAGATCAGGTTTGTAAAATTATTATTAGTTACTTGTCGTTCTGTCTGTTGTATGGTGCAGTACTATTCGATTTCAAAGAAATTAGCCATATAATCCTCTTTAAATGATATTGATATTTTCAGTGATACTTCTCTTTACTTGGCAATAATATTGTCTGATTCAGTTTTATGTTGTTAAATACAGTAAACTCTTGATTATCCGCTTGTAAAATTTCGCTTTGCGGATTATCTGTGGGCCATGATCCTCCCTTTTTTCCTCGGATAATCAGGAGTTTCCTGTGTGATCAAACTCTAAATTAAGAATTAACTTTATATCAGGATGGTCCCAGCCCCAGTGAGGGGACTGTCATTGGGGAACTGGGTGAAGATGGCTGGATCAGAGTACAGTGGGACACTGGTTCCACCAATTTTTTTTCTTAGATTCCATCAATTTTTTTAGGGTTAAAATTTAAACCCTTATTAATTAAAATTAAGGGTTACAAATTTAGGTTCCATCAATTTTTTTTAGCTGTATTGTCTTTTTTTTTCTGATTAAAAAATTTTTAGTATTCAATCAAAGAAGCTTTATTGACAGGTGCTTTGGTTTTTATTAATAATTTAATTCTAAAATATAAACAAAATTGCTGTTAACATACTTCAATTCAGTCTACTACTATTTCAAGATATGTGAAAAAAAGTCATTTTTATAACATTTATTGCCAGATAAGACTTTAAAAGTCAGCAGTCAGATTAAAGTTTATGTTTTTAAATATTTTCAAACTTTAATTAAGAATTGACTCTATCTCAGGATGGTCCTAGCCCCGGTGAAGGCACTGTCATTGGAGAACTGGGTGAAGATGGCTGGATCAGAGTGCAGTGGGACACCGGTTCCACCAATTCCTACAGGATGGGAAAAGAGGGCAAATATGACCTCAAACTGGCTGATCCTCTGCCCTACCCACAACAGGATTCACTATCGGATTCAGAAGAAGATGACCGTAAGTTGCTGATTTTGTGTTGTTTTTTTGTGTTTGTGCCATGTTTCTTAAATTTTCAGTTTTTAATAATCTCTATCTTATATCTAGTTATTTATGTTGTTATTAAGTCCTTCCTTTATAATTTATAATGGGCTAATTTCATTTATTGAATAAGAATTTATGACTTTCTTGGTGGGGGACAAATTCGCCAATCACTGCGACCTCAAGTCTATTGTACTCAACCCCAGAAATGTGACGCAGGCACAAGAGACACACATTACAAGAGACAACACAAACATATCGACAAATAACAACATATATTGATAGACACAAAGCTCCAAATACTAGCTCCCTAACCTTTGTGCTACCAGGTCTGCTAAATAATAAAAAGTCTAGATTAGTTGATAAATGTAGTGGATTGAATTTACTGTGTCAAACCACCATTAAAATCCTGGAGCGAGAGCAGGATTGATTTACATCATGTGAAATAAGCCAATTATCATTGTCCTTTGAAAGTTGATTATAACCAGATTGAACTACATTGATATCATAATTATAATATTTATGATCTTCAAGAGTCAAGTATTATGTATTACTATTTATGATCAATATAGCCACTTTAATTGCAGGTCTTTATGTCAGTTTTGTAATATATACATGCAAGAAGAGTTTTTGTTTGCAAACACTATTTTTGAATTTCAGTATTAATAAACCTTAAAATTTAATATGAAGTTCTGAATTAAAAATTTTATCTAGAAAAAATAATTTTATTCATCAATACATGTAAATAATTCCTAAAATATGTATACACATATTGATAATACATTTATATAAGACTAACACTCCTTGCCAACCTAAGTCTGGTAAATGGAAATGTGCTATGGAGGAGATCTTCCTGCGGATGTAAAAAGTTCGATAAATTATTTGTGAATCCATCCAGAAAACATGTTTAAAGCTAATTTCATTTAAGGTCTAACAGATTTCAATATTATTAGAGAAAATTTCGCAATTTTATCAAAATGAAAGGTGTATTTTGGTTAAATTGTATTAAGATAATTTTGTATGTAAATATTACCTTACAAGAGTTTCCAACTAATTGACCAATTGTGCCTTCCCCCTGCCTTTTTGCTATTTGTTTTTACCCAAGTTAGGTTGGCACGGAGTGTTACATAACTCTTTGTGTTTTATCATTCTACTGATAGTTTTTTTTTAATACTCATTGATTTCTTGTAGATATTTTAGACATTCCACAAGCTTGTCAGCCTGTCATACTTCTTCATAACTCTTGTCTTTTGCTGTTGAAAAATCTCTCAATTTACATGGGATTGTATGCAGACCAAGTCCCAAACCCTGCAGTTAACTCTTTGTCTGGACTCTTAAGATCTATTCTTTGCTCTGTGTACATGAATGCCCAAAGTAAGTTTATTTGTTTTTATTAATAATAATAATCTTTATTATTACAAAAACATCGGACACGCCAAGGAGAAAATTTTCCTGTGCAGGCGAACAAAACACACACACGCACACACACATGGGAAGAAATTTTCATAAAAAAATTATGGTCAATAGTAATATAAAAATTTCTTTTGATTGTAGAAGAAAAATAGTTCTAAAATGTCTCTTGTGCTGAATTAAACTTTGCACTTCTATTAGTGATAATTCAGATGTCCCAGTGCCGTGACCATGTCGCTAGGTGTTTGTATTGCGTGTTGATCTTGTCACTTGACCATGGTTGTCAGCTCTGTGGCTGAGAGGTATTACATGTCCACTTCATTAGCTTCAGATTCCAGGCTCAAGCCTTGGCTGAGTTGATAGATTTCAGAATGGGAAAATTGTTGGCATGCATGCCTTATGATTATGGAGCATGTAAAAGATCCTTTGATTACCCATTTGGCTTGGAATCTTTTGGCATACTTTAACAATCACAGAGAGCTCAGATTCATTATAATCCGAGTGTCATTATTGGTAGCAAAAACCGTCTAGATGGTGCCGCAAAAAAATGACTGAATCTACAAAAGACCTGATCCCCCCAAAAAGCAGCCTTATTTAGAGAAAAAACCTTGATGTTGGTTGAGAATTACAAGACCATAGGTTTTGTATAGTTCTAGTGCAATGTTAGTTCATTAAAATACCTAACAAACACCTTATTTCAGTGCAAAAAAGCAGCTCTGATTTGCTTGCCATTGAACAACACAAAGAATGGGCCTCTCTGAGCTTTATCCGAGCCACAGCCTGCTCTTCAGCCATGTGTCATGCACTTAGCACTCCCTCGTGGATAGACCTGCTCATGAAGATTGTGGCAGCACCCCAGTTGCTCACTGGAGGGCAGCTCATAACTAAGGTAAATGTTATATCAATAAATATTTAAAAAAAAAACGTTTACATTTGGAGGGTGGGTATAATTTTAATAGGAAATATTTAATGTCATAGTCTTACCCATTTAATTCATAAAATTTTGTGGTGGATCTTGATTGCTAAATTTTGACATACTTGGTTTTATTTTAAGAAAGAAAAGCTTACCTTATTTGCTAAATTGTAGCAAGCAAATTTAACTGTAAAATACTTTTGCCCTAAAATAAATGAATGAAGATTAAAAGCGCCAATAAAGTTTTTGTCTTGCCTGTTTCAACTTGTCCCAAAATATAAAAAAAATATTTTTTATTTCTACGGTAAAATATCCTGCATTTTGTGTGGTGATCAAGATTTCTTATTAGAACTAAACAGGAAAATGTCTTTGTCTACAATTCTTAATCAGACCAATTAATCCAGACAAATCAGACTAATTAATTACCAATCAGATTAAAGCAAAAGAACTATAACATTAGATGTTTTTGAGGTTCTCATACATGGCAGACGAGAGCTTTATTTCGATTGTAACCTAAAAAGTTATTAAATAATTAGTTAAAATTTTTATTAGTTTTAAACTATCTAAGTGGTGTGCACCATATTACAAGACTTGAGTTCATTACAATCCTGAGACTGCAATAAAAGGAACATGATGACGTGGAATTCTTTTTCTTCTCCAGTGGCTCAACCTTTATTATGACAATATTTCAGAATCTAAAGATTTTGAATAGTGGCTCAACCTTTATTATGACAATATTTCAGAATCTAAAGATTTTGAATAGATATTTATTGTTTCAGTTATTAATAATTAATATTTTTTTTATTTAACTTAGATTCAAGCTCTAAGGTTGTTGCAAACTGTCCTCTCAACATGGTCTTCATCATACACCCAAGAAAGGTTTCAGAATGCAGTAGAGTACTTATTTGATTTGCTCGGAAATGTTCTTTTTAATTGCTCCAAAGATCCTACTTTACATCCAATAGGTACACTTAATTGTTTCTTAACCTGTTTTCTATGTATAACTTCTAACATCATTTCAAAATCTCATAAAACTGCTCATTCATTAAAGTGTAATCTGTTAAAAGGTTAAAAATAAATATATTGATATTTGACACTTTGCAGTTAAGTGTTTTTTTTTGCCTCTAAAAATAGATTTGAAACAAGTCTCTAAAAGTAGAAACTAATGAGGTTTGTCAGGTGAATTTAAATCTCTCTTTAAAATTAAGTAGATTGGTAGATAAATTAGTTGCTAAAAAATTCTGCTCATTTACTTGTTCCTGTATAAAACTGACACAATTGTGCAATCTCTGTGGTATTATCTTTTTATGTTTTTTTTTTTTTAAATTTCGACAATTAAATAAGATTCTTTTTGTGTACTCTACATATTTAAATATCCGGAATATCACATTAAAAATGTTTTGGAAGTTGAAATTAATCCAATCAGGATATTGCTTGAGGTTCCATAGCCTCCTACATAATAATGCCTTCTGCGTTCGAGCAACAGTAAGACTCCAGCAGTTGGTAGGTGGCATAGCGTTGCAAAATTGTGCTGATCCATGATTTTTAGCATGCTCGTAAAGTAATGTGCCATATTTGTTTTGTTTTTGATATAGGTTTCTGCTCTAGCAGTATGGTTTTTTTTAACAATAGTTTTAATAGATTTTAGTCAATTATAATTCATAGTTAGGGATTTTTTATTAATTAGTTATTAATTAATTAGTTGAATTCACTATGATGGTTGAAAACGGGCCTTTGCCCCTCATCTACCAGTAGAAGACATAACAAGTAACACTGCTTCCTGACAGCCTGCAAATCAGTGTATGTTTTTAAATGTGAAAGGCATTAACAACCATAAACATTAGCAGCCATAACCCTTTCCCACCAAGCTATCACAATCCTGCGGGAATAAAAGAGAATGTTCAAGCTCTTCAAAAATATTGATACTGGAGCAGCTGACTTGTATCATTCGTTACTTGTATAAAAAATTACTTTGTTTTTAAGAAGGTGCTGGCATTGATGCTGTTCAACACATTTTTTCGATAACACTCAAAATTTAGTCTCATTATTTGAAATCAGCGCCATCTGACCGCCGGTCTTAAAGTGATAAGTGAGGCGTATTGAGGGGATTAGTCGGCTCTGGACATAATCCCGACAAATCAATAAATAAAGGCCAATTTGCTTAATTAAGAATAATTCAACTAATTTTTGCATTTTCTTTTGTTGAGATATGGCATGTTGGGATTTCGGCTGTCAGACCCGGGTTTAGTACAATTGATTTAGGCTTGGTTAAGTTTGTGTTTGCAGGACTTGGCTTATTTCTGGTTTCTCATTTATATGATGTTGTTGTTGTGTCCACAATTTGTGCAAAATTAGATAGACCTGAAGCTGTCATAGACAGCTTTTTGCGACTTCAACTGCTTTTTTCAGAGAAATGTGCATGTTAATTTTTGCAAACGTGGCTCAGAATACAACAGTTTTAATAAATGTCTTTCGAAACCCTTATTAACAATACAAATGCATTTCAGAATATCCACATGAAGGCAAGTGGGAAATGAGACCAAAGGTTTCTATGACAGCTTCGCACTGCAGCACTTTGGCTGAAGAATATGTTTGTACCATCCGCCATCTGCACAGCCTTCCTGTTTGGAAAGGTTACATCAACCAGTTCATTTCAGAGTATCTGCAGTTGCTGACAGAGACTTTTTCCCAGCCCATTGATCTGGTAAATATATATTTTTTAATATTTTTGTTAATCTTTTGTATCTGTACTAATATATGTACATTTGTATCATTTCAACTTTAAGAAACGTACTTGTAAGCAGAAAATAAAATCGTATAATTCAAAAAATAGATTTTTAATTATGATTTATTTTCAAGCCTAGCTTGGTGGAAAATTGATAACGTTGTTGTCATTTTGACAATATAAATCTTTTAACCCTCTAATGCATACTGTTACTGTTTGGTAACAAGTGACATATTCCACTTTATTCTATTAAAGTAGACCTCCCTCTCGACAAATTTGTGTTTTTTTCATCTATTACATTCCATTTTGAAGTTTTAGTTACTAATAACCCTCATAGATGACAGTAGTAAAAGTGTATTCAAAATTAAAGAGTTAAGTTATTAACTGTTGTGAAATTATGTCCTTGGCAGTATTCAAAGTATAATAATATTTATTGCTAAATACAAATTGTTTTGAAAAATTAATTATAGTTAAAAAGGGTTATTTTGAAATATATTTAGTAGTTTTCTAGTCAATATTATCAAAATTGAAATTTTGTAGTTGTCATACATGTTTTGTTTTTGTCATATGGAAAAAAATTGAAATTATTTAAATTCTAATGCAGTTAAATTTTTTTCAGTATTTTTCCCATAATGTATTAGTATTAAAGATACACATATATTTTTTGGGATGAAAATAAAAATTCATGCATTATAGGGTTAAATGGTTTTTAAACTTCTTGTTTTTTCCTTTAAAATTTATTTTTTACCCTTGTATATCAATATTGGATAGAAACCATGTTTTAGAAAAATATTAAAATGAAGTTTTAAAGCAACTAATTGATGTTTAATAAATTAATAATATGGTGTAGATTTGTCCTTGTTATAGATAATCTCTGTATAAATGCATATAAACTGTCCATTTGTTCTTAGACCAAAGTTAATTTAACTTTACTTATGAAAAATAGTTATAAATCTAGAGATATTAAAATATATGTTCCTTCCATTAGTTCTATTTATTTAGGAATAGAAGTCTAAAATACTAGTGTTTAAAGTTTTCTACCTTAGGGGGATTTATCTCATTACATTTACCTTAAAAATTTCCTAAAATTTTAACCTTAAGTTTTTAAAACTTTTTTTCTGTTTTTATTTCTATTACCAACTTTGGTTTCCTATTAACCTTTTATTGAAAAAAGTTTCTCAACTCAATTTTTGATTCCCTTTTTTATGAGTTTTAAAATTATATAGACAACTTTGTGTTTGTGTTCCTAATGCTGACAAAGCTCCCTGTCATTTTCTTAATTGCAAATTAATCAAATGCTTAAAAAACATTCATCTCAACCTTGTTTAACAGCTAAAATTAAATCAGGAAAAAAACTATTTAAAGGTCTTAGAGGAAACTGTTTCTAATTTATATTGTCTGATAAAAAGTAATTAATTTGCTTGTCTGGAAAAGACATCAATATGGCTGTGACTCCACGCTATATTTTTCTATTTTGAATTTCAGCAAGATGGCATACAACTCAGAAAGTACAGTTTAAGCCTTGCTGTCCTTGCAACGCTTGGCGGTGTTGATAAGAGAGTTCGTCTTGGAGGTTTGGTGTCTGATGACGATGGTGAACTAAGCACTGTCTCTAAAATATCACCCAGTGGAAAGATTCATCTGTATTCTAATAACACGAAAAACAGCAATAAGCAGATGTTGAGTCAAGTGACTGCCGTGAGTTTGTTTATATTTGAAGAGCTTGGTGGATAAACCTGCTAAGTGACAAAAACATGATAATGGGAAAATGAGCTCTAACCTCTTAAGATTCCAGCAAAATCCTATGTGTATATTCTTATTCTAAACATACTTTTCAAACAAATATATGCTAAAAAAGATGTTTTGCGAAAAAAATTAATTAAAAAATTATGTTTAATAGTATCTAGGGACACGTCTTAAACTAAATATACATTTTTGTGCTATAAATGTGACAAAAGAGGCCATATCACTTATTTGTAGTTAACAGAATCTTTTAAAATTGTATTAATTGCAAAATGCCTTTAAAATTAACTACCAAAAGAATTTTTTGAAAAGTTTGGAAACAAAATTTCAAATAAATTTTTTAAGAACTCCAATATTGTATTGACACTCGTTAAACTTCATTTTTTTATAGAAATAAATTGCTGATACCTGTAATCAAAGGCTGAATACTGATATTTGAATCTTCTTCTTCGGACCAGGTCAATTTCGGAACTAATTAACGTGTTAATTGTTTGTGAGAAGGTTTTAAAAAATGTCCCCAAATTGGGACACCAGGTTGCAAGAGGTTAAAGTTTGCACTCAGATTTGCTGAAAACGGAACTTGTAAGTCATAAAAAATATGCTTAACTTAAAGTTTATGACAAAGTGGAAACTTTTTCATTGTTATAGAACTTAGTAATATATTTAATGACACAAAGATTTCAATTTTTTAAAATATGTCACTTAGCACATTCTTCCACTAAGCTCTTCATTTATGATATGATTATCTTTTCACGTGCTATATTTAATATTTGAGTTGTCTAACTTCAAAACCATTTAAGTCCACATTTGACTTAAACCTTTTTAGATTATTAAGCATAACAAAGCTAACTACATGCTTTGACTTTAGAATTTTTTATGTTTTATACTCTTTCAAGTCAATTGAAAACATTGAAAATAAATTAGTCATTCCAAAAACAATGTAGCACATATTGAACATTGTTGTTGCTGTCGTGTGCCTCCAGGCCGTTGCCTGGAAGGCAAGAGGGTTGCAGTAACATCTGTTGGCACAAGGGTTTTAAGTACCCATGAGAGGGTGGATGTCTGACTTCTACTCCCAGATGGTGCAATCTCCTTAATTTCGGCATGTCGCTTGAGGGGAGGGGCAATTTTCTCCAGATGACCTGCACCCATGGTAAACTGCGCTATGACCGACCACATTACTTTCGGACCCACAGATTTAACGAGCACGTTCTCCGCATGTACTCAGGACAACACAAATATCCATGCCTTATCCGGGTTTCAAACCCAGGCCCACTTGCTTGGCAAGCGAGGGTCGAAACCACTGTACTAGCTGGGTGACTTATTGAATATTAAAAGGAGGAAATACAGCAGCCATAAATTATTTTTGGATTACTGGTAGAAAGTGTTATTTCATTCATGTCTAATAAATTATTTTCAACCAAAATTTAATCTTATCGAGCAAACTTGTACTTGCTATTATTAGAGAAAGTTTGGGGATATGCTAACAACATTTTCATATTTTCAGACGCCTCCCTCTAGGTTTCACTTGGATGGAGAACTATCTTCTGATAGGATGTTGGACGTATGGGCAGCATTGGTTGGGTTTGCAGTTGGAGATGAAAGTAACTTCGACAGCAAATTCAAAACTGATGCTCAAAGCTCAACTGTGCAAGCGATGCCTGGTATGTGTGGATTAATAGAATTAACATTATATTTATCAGTACTCATTAGGAAATCTTGATTTTGTTTAAAAAAGTTAATGTATATGTGGTATTATAAATAGATAATTAAAAAATTTAATGAAAATTAATTGAATAGCTATTACATTAGTTCACATTTATGTGTGCTTTTTGTTGTTAAAAAATTATTTTTTGGTTTTAATGACCAAAAATTGCTCTAAAAATTTCACCTGAAGTGCAAAAATGTATACTGCCTAATTCTGACTATTGAAATTAAAAACTTAAATAATGTTAAATAATTTCGTTTTATTTAATTTTTTTAGCAGACTTTCTGAATTTTGTTGTACAATTATTCTTTTGTAATATCTTTAAAAAAAATTATACTTCACTATACCAAAACCGAGCTTAAGTTTGCAGCAGAGAAATGTACTGAGCGGAGGAAATTTGGTAAACAACCCGGCTGGCGCCGCAAAATCGCGTACTCTGATTGGCTGCTCCTTTCGACCCTGATATTCGTGCGCCCTGTTACGTCAAAATCGAAGGAAAAAAATAATTTAAATAACGTTCTAACTGAAGCTTAACTAATAAAAATAATAAATTTATGTCTTGAAATAACAAATAAATTTGTTTATTGAATGTGAAATACCTTTTTGTATTCGATTCTCGCACTCAAAAATGATAACTATTTACCCTTTTTCTCGTAGAACATTTATATACTGCAAACTTAAGGTTGGTTTAGGTATA
The DNA here is from genome assembly GCA_023701765.1 of Hylyphantes graminicola. Classification (NCBI taxonomy): domain Eukaryota; kingdom Metazoa; phylum Arthropoda; class Arachnida; order Araneae; family Linyphiidae; genus Hylyphantes; species Hylyphantes graminicola. The sequence goes on from CM043112.1 coordinate 30,218,169, forward strand.
AAAAAAAATATAATTTGAGGCAGAGTTATGGAGTGAAGTGATAAAATTTATCACTTGACTTCGTATGAATAATAATGACCATTAAATTTGATTCATAAGCAAAACTAGGGATGTAGCATCACATAAGTTTCAATTACCACTCAATATTATACATTTGAAGAGAATTATGTAGGGTCAAGTGGGGTAAGTGTGATTGGGGGTAAGTGTGATAAACAGCTCTTGTAACTTTGGAAATCATTTAAAAATCTGAAAGTTTGCAATATATAACATTAGACCACTTATAATAAACTAAAAAGACCTTATTTTTTGTTTAAAGAAAGTTTTGAGCATTTGAATTTAAGTGCAACTTTCTTCTTTTTATGTGGGTCTTTCTATGTGGGTCTTTCTATGTGGGGTAAGTGTGATAAAACAGCAATGGATTTTGAAATGCAAATTTTGTACACTTAAAATTGGAATTCAAACATATAATTTTATTCTACATATTTATGTTTCTTATAATAATTCGCTACCAATTTTAGGATTTGGAATTTACTTGAAGCAGAGAATGAATTTTCTTAATGAAAAATGCAGAAACCCTATCACACTTACCCCACTTGACCCTACCCTAATTTCAATAATTTTATAACCCAAAGATATTTGTAACTTAAAAAGTTCTATGGCAGCTAACCATTGCAATTTTTTTTGTGATTTTCTCAAAAACCTTATTGCAAGACATGCTCTAGAAATTTCTAAGCCAAATATAAAGTCTGTAGGTCTTTTAGTTGGGGCTCTAGAGTGGTTACAGACTTATAGAATAACATACAATATGACAGACAAAAGATCAAAGACTTTTTTTTTAATCGTATCCCTTCAAAACTAATATTACACAACCTCCATCTTAGATTTTCGACCCCATCGCAGTACTTTCTTTACCTTATACAGTAGAGTCCCGTTTATTCGAATCCCGGTTATCCCAAATTTGGCTTAACCGAAAGGCTCAGGATTTTTTTATTTTGCTAAAAATTTATATGCATTCCTATAAATAAAGAAATACACAAAAAATATATACAGTCGAACCCCGCTATAGTGAACCCTCTACGGAACCAACAATTGGTTCACTATATCCGAGGGTTCACTATATCCAATTTTTCTGGAATAAAGTATTATACGATATATTAATATATCGCTATATTTTTATACGCTTTTATAAGAATAATAAAGATTTTGCATACCTTGAATTAATTGAATAAATAATTTAATTATTCAATAAATTTTCAAAAAAATATGAATTAATTTTTGAAATTTTCTCAAAATAATTATTGGTACAAAAGGAATGTAAATACATATAATTAAGTAATAATGAATTTAATATGTTACCTCTATATGCCTACATTCTGTGAAAGAATATGGTAGCTTTGGATTGTTTACGATTAGAGTTCATAAGGAAATACGAGTAACAGATAAGTGCATGTGAATTGGACAGTTCCACTTATCCCCAGTTTTCAAGGGGTAGTTGAAAAGAAAGAATGTGTAGCTGGGAAGAGGAATAGCTTCATTCAACTCTGGAGGAGAAGAAGTTGCAAAACCAGTGCGTATTGTCGTACAAGCCGTGACAAATCTTCCAGGAAAGGGTATTGTCGTATTATGGAGACAAGCCTTCCACGAAAGTGTGGATGGGTGGGATGTGGAATATGAATAATGGTTCGAAAAAAAGGGTGGTTTCTGGAACCCAGAGAGGGTGTGGGGGGGGGGTGAAGAAAAGGTATGTTTACTTTTAAACAGGTCCAGTTTGAGTACAATAAGAGGGGAAGGTCAGGTTGAAATGTGCCACATTGTTAAAGATTGCTTCCTCGCTGCCACTTGCCATTCATAGTGTATCTTAAAATATGGAGAACTGAACCAAAAGAAATAAGGAAAGGAAATTTAAGTTCACTATAACCGAACTCCCATTTTCTAAATAGTTCACTATATCCATATAAAATAACATTAGTTAAATAGGAGTTCGGAAGGGACCACTGAAAAGGTTCATTATAAGCGAGGGTTCACTATATCCCGGGTTCACTATAGCGGGGTTTGACTGTACTTACAAAGTTGTATTTATTTCTTAAAATAAAGTAATTTTTTATTTTTGGTTCAATTTAACGCAGGCCTGGCCCACCATCCTGTAAACAAGAGAACGTCTGAAGTAGTGGCTTCCTCTTGCGCTTCTATGAATCTAAGGGCATGATCTAAGATTTTTTAAGCTTCCGTATGCGAAATGCTGCATTTGCTAGACTCGGGGAATTAGAAAGCACTTCATAGGTCTTTTTCAGCCAATAAGAACAGGGCAAACACTATGACTTCAAATTTTCTCTTCTCCAGCCTTTTTCTAGATGTTGAGTGGATGATTCCCGATTATCCGAAAAATCCTATGAAATCTCAATTAACCGAAAGTGCTTTGGTCCCTTTACCTTTTGAATAAGCGGGACTCCACTGTATTTCATGTTAATATATATACATAAAAGGCGACTTCTGTTTGTCTGTTTGTTTGTATAGGAAGCGAAATCTAAGGAACCACAGATCGTCCCAGAAGCCACAGATCGTCATGAAATTTGGCACAAAAATTTATATCATATCCACAACAAACATAGGCTAAGAATTTTTCGAATCGAACCATTCCTTCTATCGCTTTCAAACGTTTTAAGGGAAAAAATACACCACTTTCGCTCAAATCCGATAATTTTTCGCACTTTCGTGATGCCATTGGGCAGAAAAATTTAAATAAAACTTTTTAGAAAACAATTGAAATTGAAAATGTTTAATTTGTTTAATAATTTTTCATTGCCTTTAGAAACTAAATTAATAACTTGAAAAATAATTGATATGTTTCAAGTGATGTAATCCTACCAGTCTCCATTCTATTATTTTATTGTATGTATTCTCTTTAATTTGAGCTTCTTATCATAGGTATTTTTGAGAGAAATTAATATTAATCATTACTATATCCAGGATGGGTAATTAAATGGAAAAAATTACTGGGTAATCTCCATATCTTATGTAACTCAAATGTAAGAAAAAATAGTTAAATTGACTATTAAATCATTTTTTCACCTCTACCCGTGCAACGTCGGGTATAACAGCTAGTTAAGAATAAAAAATATGCTTTTATATTAGTTCCATGTTAACTTATCTGCTCTCTACTTTACTTGCAGCATTTAGACTTATAATTTCTCAACTATTATTCCTTTCCAGCCTTAAACAAGACCTACTTACAGCAACAATACTTCCTCTTGCACCTCATCAAAGCTGTTCGTGTACTGTTCTCGAACCAGCACTACCTCCACAAAGTGATGATGCGCTCTCTCCACCTCAACTACAGCACGAACAGTTCATCGACTTCGATTTTAACTGCTTTTCAGAAGGGTTCTGGGGACTCTATGGACAACCCTTTGTTGTTGCAGTTTCTAATGACTGCTTCTAGTCAGCCTTCGCCTTTGAAGTCTACTTTTACGTGGGAGGAAATTGAGGTAATGTAGATGTTTTGGGAATATAGTTTATTTTTAGGAGTTTAGTTGTTTGCTTTGTCTATGGATAGAAATTCAGAAAGTCAAATAAAGCTAAGAGCTTTCCGCACAACTCAGAAATCTGAAGGCAGTTGTCTGAATAAGGATCCTAGTAGGGAGAGTCACTAATTTGATGAATACTTTTCATAGGTTAATTCTGTTTTTAAGCAAATTTTATTTGTTTTATATACTTTCTCATTTCTAACTCTATGTTTATACAAATGGATGTGTTGACTGATGTAATCAGATGCTTACCTTGTGAAATTAGCATGCCATTATTAATAACTAACATACTTCTAAGTTTAGTTTTTAATCACCATCAAGTCAATGGAAATAAAAGATTCAAGATTTCTAAAAAAAATGGCCCTACGAGAGGGAGTACTTTTTAAATGTGTTCAAAATTCTTAACGTCACATATGATATCACTCTTATAAGTTGGGTTGGGTACCTATTCAGGTTCGGCTCATGACTTAAATTTGGTTCTGAATTATGACACTAATAGCCATTGTGCAGCTCTTGTGTGACTAAATTCAACTCTCCTCACCTCTTTAGAAAATTGGTTGTTAAAGTTAATACCTTGACTCTGTTTTATGCTCTGAAGTTTTAATCCTCCAAAACTATTATCGCAAAAGAACTTTGTCATTTGTTGTTACAAGAAAACTCTATTTTTTACTTCCAGGCTGCGGCTCTTGCAGTGTCTCAATACCTCATGTCGGTCACCTCCCTCCCGCCTTCAGCATTCCCCCAATCCCGCCTACCCAGTCCAGCAGACCAATCTCCAATAGCCTCCACAGCCACACCCACAGCTAGCTCCGCCCCTGAGCCAATCCCCTTTCATCAGCCCCGCCCTGTAATCACGCCCATACACCGGCAAAGAAGGCCAAGGGCTAAGTATTCGGCAGCATCCAATTTCTGTGTGGCAGATCCTCAAGAAATGCAGCTTTTCATGGAGATGGGGTTTTCGAGGAGGAACATTGAGATGGCTCTCAGAGAATTGGGTTAGTACAGACTGAGCATGTTTTTATTGATTCAATTGTTTTTAGCATATAAGGCTGAATCATAGACTGTAAGGTGCTTGCCTTGCATTCGAAAAGCCCCAGATTCAGTCCTGGGTGTTAGCAAAATAACTTCCAACCTATAAATGGTTTATGCAGCCCCCCAAAACCCTTAATAAATAATACCGTATGTTGGGAGAGTGCACATTAAGCATGTTCCGAAGTCCTGGCACAGAGTACAATGTCGCCCTTAAAAGTTTTGTTGGGTGTCTAATCAGGTGTCAGCTTGTCACTTTGGTTCTAAATTACAACGCCCGTCACCAATTTCCTTCATGTAGCTCTACTGCTATCTCATCTCAACTCAACTTTTTAGTATAGAATAAAAGGATATGCATGAGTGATCAAATTTCCACACCTGTGTGAAACTTTGTAAAATCCATTTTTTTTTTTGCATATTTCTATATTCTTGACATTTTAAAATTAACATAATAAATTTTCCCATGCGTGTATCAAATAGTTTTTGTGCTGAAGCCTTATAAGGAGTAGTTGCTCTTCGGTTAGAAAGTTACGTTTGCTATTATTCCTACCTGAGTTCTTGTTTTGGCTCTGTCCTCATCGTTATTCATTCAGCAAATCTGCAATCATTTGTTTTTCATTCATACTATACTCCTTCCGATTACTTAGTAAGCTTCAAAAGTACACTCTTTCCCTTCCATTTTATGTTTTTTCCAGTTAACTGTGTGATCTTTATTGTTTTAAACCTACCTTGTTTGAGATTCTGCTGTGAGGTTAATTGTAATTGCTTTTCAAAGACAAAATTGGAGAGTTCATGCAGTTTTCTAAAAAAATACATGTGGGGTAGGGGAAGAAAGTGCTTGCAAAGTGTTAATCGAAAAGAATATAACTAGGGAAAAAAACATTTGAATATCACCTATATATATTTTTTATAACAATTAATAAATCATTCTATCTATTATCACGATTTTGGATGGTTTTATTGTATGTTCACTATTAGTTAGGATGAGTTTTTTTTTCTAATTTTCTTTTGTAAAACTATTTGGTTATATTCGCGCAGTGGGAAAAATAATCCAGAGTTCAAGCACATATTTATTGATTCAGAGAAAATCAGCTCTTTTTTTAAAGTTTATAAAAATATCATCACAAAACATTGAAACTGCAGAAAGATTGAAAGTATTATTGATCTTATATCTGACAGCAGGGATCGGAAAGTTACTTTTTAAAAGTAACTCTGTTGCAGTTACTATTTTTGAAAAGTAACTAGTTCAGTTACTTTTTTAAAAAAAGTAGGCGTTACAAGTAATGCGTTACTCCAATCCCTGTCTTATAGTAATAATATTTCATAATATAATAAAAAGTTAATTAAAGCCGAAACTTATATACATGACTGGGTGCCTATATCAATGACAGCAACGCCTACCACGACGCTGTCCCAAACACAATCAAATCTAGTCCATGACATCATGGGCAGCAAGACAACGTAGCACTACGTAATTTGCATGGAAAGGTAATGCCAACAAAAACAATAAACAAAGTTCTTATATTTTAGGTTCTTACTTAAATTCTGAATTGGACTTTTCAAGTAAATTAGAAGTAGTTGTCAGCTGGCTTCTGGAACATGAAGATGAAATTGCAGACGTTTCGGACGATGACAGCTCCACGTCTTTTGAGGCATACACTGATTCTGATTCTTTTACAGCTGATGATGAAACTGATGTGCTTAAAGGATATTGTACAGGAAAAACAGTAAGTATTTTTTGGGATTCCGTGTTTCTAGCTAATACATTAGAGTTATTGTTATCAAAAGTTCAGATTTTTTTTATTTTGCTAACACATACCTTCAGGTTTTAATTGAAGTTGTAAACTAAAAATATACTTTTAATCTTTGAATGCATAATTGAATAGTATTTCTTGTATTTAGTTTTGTTGCTTTTAATTTAGATTTCTGCAAAACAATGAAAATATCTGTACATTGCTTTATTACTGGAGATTGGGGCAGCTGTTTCCTTTAAAAGTTCAAAAACCATAACGATTACTTTCATTAATCCTATTATTATTAACTATGTACACATTTTTGCTTAAATATCATGGCAGTTATTTTACTCATTGCCAAAAGTTGTTTTTAAAAAATAAATATTACAAAATAGTTATTTCCCCGCAAAGCTTAGAATAAAGTTATCCCGAACAACCAAGGTTGATCCTTGAAAATAATACTTATTCTCAGTAAGATATTTCATAGGTGAATGACATATTTTTTTGCAGGAAAATGTGTTTTTTAACCGCAGAGATTTCCACAGTGACCTTGACTATGCTGACTGTATGGCCGAAAATTTACATGTTGGCAGTTTGGTCCGCTGTTCAGCTGATGTTCAAGGTCTAAAGAAAGGAGATATTGGAGTTGTTGTTTATGTATGTGTCGAAATATTATTAATGTAATAATCTTTTAACCCTTTCGGTCCCAGTAATGCCAATTGGCATCATCATGTTTCTGATCATTTTAAAAAATAGTAGGGCTGACATTATGAGCTTCTTGATATGATAAATTGCTACAGACGATCGGAAATTTTTTCTAAAATGATGATGCCAAATTGTCATTGGGACTGAAAGATAAACAGGTGCACTTACTTTTAATTCTTTAACTTAATGAATTGTTTTCATAATTAATAGTTAATACAGATAATACTTTATTTAAATATTTATAAATGAAGAAGGTTAATAAATAGTTTTAATTTTACATGATAATTATATCATTGTTAAGAAAAAAAATTCCTACACTATTTAAAAAAATCCTTCTAAACTTGGTAGCTCTTGCAACAGAAAATTTTATATAAAAAAAGCTCTTTTGCCAATCTTGTTGCTATAGCATTATTCAAAATTATGATACTCATTACCAATCATTTGTATGTTAGTTTTGATTCAAGAAACCAAACCTTGATTTTCATCAATAGGGAATGAGAGTAGAGGCTGTGTCTTCAACCCAAAGTCTTCTCTCTGCGTTAATCCAATGTAAAATAAAAAAAATATCTAATCCAAATAACTATAATATTCGGACCTATTCAGGAGAGCAATGAGCGGAGAATTCTTTACAACTGTGAAATTTACAGAAAATTTGGCGGGACCGACATTGTGAGAACTATAAAAACATCCCGAAATAGGTGGCTGGGCCATCTGTACAGATGTCTTGATGATTTCCCCACCAAAAAAGCCAATTTTAAAAAGTGGGATTGTTGGGACCTATAAGTCAGTTATGACATAACCTGTTCGTGAAAATATTCAATCCGGAGTAATGTGGCCTGGAAAATATATTTTCCCCCATTGGATTAACACTGAGGCACTTTGCTTTGGAGACCCCTTAGCAGTTATGTGTACAAATTCCAAAGATTTTTACAATGAATACAGTATCCATTATAATATTTTAGGCCGATCCAGACAGCTACAACGTCCGTGTGGAATGGAAGCGAGTTGGAAAAGTGTACTGGATGCGGTACAAGTACCTTGAATTCCTCCACCCTTTACTTCAGGTGGATCAAGGTTTGCCATCACCGTTTTTACTGGAAATCGGTGATCAAGTCCGGGTTAAGGCGACTGTTAGCACACCATTCTACAAGTGGGGTAGTGTGTCACATGATTCTGTTGGGATAGTAAGAGGTGAGGTTTTTGTTTGATTGTTCCTGTAAGTTTAATTTCGGTTGCCCCTTTATATGGACACGTGTAATGTTGTTGTTGTTGTTTCTTATCCTTTTTAAAACAGACAGAAAATTGATTACAAGAAGGGGATCAATTGTTAAGTCCTCCTTGGTAAATCCAACGAAACTAAGTATGTGCTTGCCGGCCCGCCGGCGCAGTGGTTAGTGTCAGGGCTCGAAAATTATATTGCCCGACATGCCCGGGGCATGTAAAAATTCCAATCGGGCATGTATTTTTTCGCCTCACATGCCCGTCCGGCCACGTAAACATTTCATCAAAAATACATTTCCATAAATTTAACTAAATATTTTGCATTTTAATAAATCCCCAGCATATTCATTCATTGCTTCTTGAAAAAATTTTAATCGAAGTCGAAATTAGTTACTTCACAATGTTGTCATTATGGCATCAAATAGAAATTCTTCATCAATAAAATTCTGGTGGGGCGGGAAATTTCACCACTTTCTACAATTTTCGAATTCCTTGTTATTTTGGCAAGGTTTCTTAAGGTATAATAGTTTGATATATTTTTGATTAAAACCTAGAATTTTCTGTAAATTCTCTGGGAAAATCTGGAAAAGTCAGAGAATTTGGTTTTCCAAACTTACATAATGTAACAGTTTATTTCGTGAATTAAGTATACTGCTTTAAAAAAATTATGCTTCCAAATTACGCTTTAGCTTCAGCTTTTGTTATTTTTGCCAAACTCATGCCTGGGTACAGTTTCTTTTCCCCCTCCCCCTTTCGCTCGGCCTGCGCTTGGGCATGTAAAAGTTTTATTCGGGCATGTATTTCAAAGACTAACATGCCCGACAGGGCATGTAAAAATTTTAAGATTTTTCTAGCCCTGGTTAGTGTACTAGCCCTTGGAGCTGCTGGGCTCGGGTTCGAATCCCGGTAAAGGCATGGATTTTTGTGCTTGTCAATAAATGTTGCTATTTGTCGATGTGTTTGTGTCATCCTCCTTTTTGTGTCTCTTGTGACTGTCTCTTCTGGCAAGCTGGGTAATGGGCTATAAAGCCTACACTCTCCCTTCTAGAGGGCGCAATCACTGTCATTTGTCAAGTATGTGCTCCAGAGAGGCTGGATGGTCACAGCACTTTTTGCAACTAGGTTAGATTTTTCTGCCACTTTCAAAACAAATACACTTAAGATGGGCACTTTTAAGTCTGGCTAGTGCAGTCAGGGAGCTACGATCACATTTAACTTCCAGAAGACTTCCTGGGAATGTTCCGCAGTAGCATTAATGTGCAGGAGGAATTTGCCAGTTTAAATTTAATTTGGATTTTATATTGGAGTACCGCTCTTGGTGAGTAAGCAAAGAGCCAGTGGTCATTTAGTTTTCACTTCCCTCTTTGGCCAATTTATCCGCAACTTCATTGCCAGAAATGTTTACATGTGATGGGATCCATTGGAGTTGGACATCGTGGTACTGAGAAATCCTTCTTAGTTTGAGCAGAATATAGATATACCCTTTTCATCATTAACAGAGGACCTGTGTATTAGAATTCTTAAGTGGTAAGGGGCTGTGCACATATAACGTTAACAAATTTCCACATATTTTTGACCCCCTCCCTCCCCTACAATATCAAACATTATCATTACACGACCCCCCCCCCCCCCTTCTATGATATCATTATCAGGTACAAAAAGAAAATTTAAGTTTTTAATTCTATATCACACCCATTCCTTCATAAATTATTGGTGTGTACAGTCAATATAAATACCATAATTATCAGTAATGTATGATCAGTAATCATGTAATCATCAATGATCAGTAATCAATCGAAAGAATTGAAAGTAAATAAATATATATAAGGTTATCAAACTTAACCCCCTTCCCCCTCTTGATATCCTATGATATAATTTGGCTTACTCCCTCCCCTCCCCTAAAATGATAATGTTATATGTGCACAGCCCCTAATGGAAAATATACATATAATGGTTTATAAATATAAAGGTTTGCCATCACACTGTTCACATGGGAAATTGGTGATCAAGTCTGGGTTATTGGCACCCCATTCTACAAGTGGGTTAGTGTGTCTCATGATTCTGTTGGGATAGTAAGAGGTGAGGTTGAGGTTTTTGTTTGACTGCTAATTTAAGTTTAATATGGTAACCACTTTTCATGGAAATATGTAATGGAATTCTTAAGTGGTTATGGAAAACCTAGAAAGGTTTTAGATTTTAACCAGAGAATTCAGTTTCTTGTCAACAAAATCTGAAGAAAAGTTAATTTTCTTTGAAAACAAGAAATTATGTTTGGGTCGATGACACTTAATTATTGCTATATTGCAAACTATTTTTATGAAAATTATATGAAAATATTCTATTCTGCATTATATGAAAATTGTGCCCCTAATAATAAAGCTTTAGTCATTTTTTGGAGGTATTTAAGAATGCCCTTATCTTTGTTTAAATGAGAATTCTGCCCTAACTAGAAAGAGTTAGATGCTAGGTGAAGGTACTTAAGTAATATTTTAAAAGCATTATATGTGTGAAAATTGTGCCCTAATATTAAAGCTTTAGCTATTTTTAGAGGTATCTAAGAATGCCCTTACCTTGGTTTAAATGAGAACTCTGTCCTAACTAGAAAGAGTTAAATGTAAAAGGGAATTCATCGTTTAATTTCTGATAACCGAAGAAATTAAAAAAATCCTTATTTCAGGTTTCAAGTCTGAATTGAAGAAGATTATTGTTGATTTCCCTACCCAAATGGGATGGCGGGGACTTACCTCAGAAATGGAAAGAGTGCCTGGATCTCCTAACATCAACATGATGTATGAGTATTGCAATTATTTAGTCAAAGAATATATCATTTGATTTGTGTGCACAATTTTTTTTGTATTTTACTGATTACGTTGTGGGCACTTCAATTGCAACCATATAAAAATTTATTGTTTTTAAGAGCTGGTATAAGGTTTTATAAAGCAGTCCAACTTTACATCAATTGCATTCTTTGCATTTATAGCTTATTTAACCACTTTACTCCTCTTGATTGCTACACAAGCTTTGAAAATCCTTCCCCTCTCGTATGGTTTCCAGGAAAAAGTGTGAGTGTGGCCATTTTCATTATTTCCCTACCATACTTACTTGGAGGCCCAGTGGATTAGTATTAGTGCTTCACGTTGCCATGCCACAAATCCTTGGATCGAATCCCGTATTGGGTGAGGTTGACCCATCCTTTCATCCCATGAGCCGATAAAATCGGTACCAAGCGTGCTTGGGAACTAAACACTGGGGTTGTGGGTGAGGCTGACCATCTTACCGCGACACATGCCTAACTTCCCTGAGCCCTGGGTTATGAAAGCTGAAATGGGCAGGGTAGGCCTTGGCCCAGTAACGGGCTGTTGTGCCGAGAAGTTAATGCTTACTGGGGTTTGGGATGGGTTCAGAGATTTAAACAGGGTAGGTTTAGAAAAGCAATGCTCACTCTGTTTCCTGTAAAACCACACGAGGGGGTTAGGGTAATATAGTACTTTTGAAACTTGCATTGTGGTTTTTAAGAGTACAGTTGTAAGACACATAATCAATAAAATGAATAAACATGAATTTTAACAAAACATGAACGATTATAAAATTCTTTTTTTATTTAAGCATACTCTAATCTATGTTTTCATTTAATGTTTGGAATGTCTTTTTACTTTAAACTTAGCTAAAATTTGAGTTGCCACCCTTTTCTATGGTAGGTTATTTGTCATATTTAACATGATTTAAATCATTCCTGGATTTAATGGTGTTGTTGATTTGTGGCGAGACATGGTAAGCTCTGCCCACTACATTTATTAGCCAATGGACTTCTTATTTTCATTCCTATGGAACTGTTGCCACTCAAGACGTGAAACATGTCTATTGGAGTTTGGGATGTGAAAGTGGGTGACAAGCAAATAGAAACAGGAATGATAACATCCTCCATTTTTTGCCTCATAAAAGAAAAGGGGAAGCTAAAATAGCTAGTTGTGTTTGTTACTAGTCCTAAGGCTAAGTTTATGTAATCTTAAAAATAAATTCTAGTTTTAGGTATTAATGAAATGTTTGGATTGTATTCATTCTATGATGTTTTTTTCCAGTTGTGGAGGTTGCAGAATGCTTCTGTTAAAAGGAACATGGTACAAGTGCAGAATTTGTCCGAATTTCAATTTCTGTGCAAAGTGCTATAAATCCGATCGAGTGCATATGCATGAGTTGTATGCTGTAAAAGATTCAGGTATAATTCTTATAACATTTGCACTTTAATCACTAAAATGTCGCAATTAATAATTATTGGCAATATGTTACTTTAATAGAAACCTCTGTATTTTGATTTAAAACAAAAAAAAAGTTACTTAAAAATTTTAAAATAAATATTTAATACTGGATTTGCAGTTAACTGATTATTTAAAATATAATTTTGAAAATGCCATTGGATTTGAGTTCATTGTTTGTAGCAGGAAAAAAATTGTGCTGTGTCCACATTCTGGCTATTTTTTTTTAATGTATGCATACAATTTCTTTGAATCTTAATTTCTAACTTTAATTACACTCCTTTCCAACCTAAGTTGTGTAAGTAGAAATATGCTACGGAGAAGATCCTCCCACGGATATAAAGAGTTCCTTAAATTATTTGTGAATCCATCCAGAAAACATGTTTAAAACATTAATTTCGTTTAAGGTCTAACAGATTTGAATATTGTTTGAGAAACTTTGATTATTTTATCAGAATGAAAATAGTATATTGGTTAAATTGTATTCAGATCATTTTGTATGTAAATATTACCGTACAAGAGTTTCCAACTGAAAGACCAATCACCCTTTTCCCTCTACCTTTTTACTCTTTGTTTTTACGCAAGTTAGGTTGGCACGGAGTGTAGGTTCCTATAACCAGAACTAAAAACGTGGTGTTTCTTTCAGAACCTTGCTTATCCAATTCTGTGACTGGATTCATTGAAGATTGGAGAAGATGTGTTAAGAATGTGTCGGTATCCTCAAGAGAGAACATGGCTTATCGCTTGACAGATGGATCCAAGTATTTTTGGCAGAGTGCTGGAAAGCAAGGAAAAGTATGCTACTATATTTACACCTCCTGAAATTCCTGAAAAACTCATGAAAGTTATTTTTTAAGGGCCCCTTATAACTCCTTAAATTTGTGTATCATCTTCTGCTATTTTCCCCTCTCTCTTGAAAAATTGTCATGAATCATTTTTCTCCTTTCTCGGTCGGTTTTCTCTCATACTTTATCAGCATGTCTACCGGTTAAAAAAGTCGTGAAATTAAAACAAGAGTAACAAATATTCAAAAAATTGCCAAAAAAGGCGATTTTCCCCCAAAAAAGGTGGTTGGCTTTTACACCAAAGCCTCAAATTTTCCACAACATATACACCCCTTGTTTCCTTCATTCTCAGTCTAAATCAATAGACCAATACAATAATAAACACATATATTCAAATTTATTTAACGATACTTCCTGAATTTACATCGCTGCACTCTTGAAAAACTCCTTAGAAACTCCTGAATTTCACTATCATAGATAAAGTGCGAACCCTGATATTTTTTTTTTGTGGGAGATATTAACATATTGTAAGAAATGTCTTCTTCTCTTACAATTTAAAAATAATTAATAGTGCTGAGATAACTGAAAATTAAAGGAAGATAGATTAACCAAGAAATAAACCTATGTCTGCAAAGATAGTCATCTGCAGTTGTCTGGCTCATAGTTTTTTATTAATTCTCATACCATTTACATTATAAAAGTTAAAAATTGTCATTGAAAAAATTCAGTTGAAAGCAATATTTTTTTTTCTTTTCATTAAATTCTGTAAACAAATGCTGAATTGCATGCTTAAGTGTTCAATCATCTCATCTATACACATTATTTTTAAATTCAGGGTTCGTACACCTCCTGAAAACTTCTAAATTTCATATTTCCAGTGAAGTCACTAGACAAATACAATTCTAAACAAAATATTCAATTTTTTTTCTCGTTACATCTTGAATTCACTTTGCTGCACTCCTGAAAAACTCATTTGGAACTCCTAAATTTCATTATCATAGATAGAGTATGAACCCTTTGAAATGTAAAAAAAAGGCAAATATCCCTTTTCAAAATGGAAAACTTATTCTAGTTTCTTGGAAGTATTTCAGTTACTTTATCCAGTGAAAAAAATTATTGATTTATATTTTATTAAATTATATTTCTAAAGTACTGCACAAGGAATTTTTTTTAGACTATGCATATTTTTGATGGTCAGAGTTGTAAGGGACAGTATGACTCAGATGGCTAAAGAATCATGCTGCAAAGCCTTTTTTGGAATGTTTTATCCTGACATTTTCCATTCAATAAATTGACCATGGGAGGGGGAAATCACTAATAAACTACAACTTGTATGAAACAGGTGTATGTTAATTCTATCTTGGTCCAACAATAATCTTTCTATCCCCAGCACTGGATCCGTCTGGAAATGCAGCCTGAAATCTTAGTTCACCATCTCCACATGGTGGTGGACCCCTCTGATTCCTCCTACACCCCTTCCCTGGTGGTGGTGAGTGGTGGGCCCTCGCCCAACTCACTGCGGGAGCTGCACACTCTCACCGTGGGACACACCAGCGAGACAGTCAACCTGCTCACTGAACAGTCAGAGGTATGGATATTTATAATAAGTATCCTTATCACACACACATTACAAGAACAAAAAGTAACAAAGAAGCCATATAAAAGTACTATGGCATTCCAATGGAAAAAATCTTGTACTGGTGAACAGAAACATCTAGTTAAATTCGATTAAAAAAAACCAAGCAAACAAATTAGATGGAACATAATGTGGCAATTAGATGGTATACAAATATATGAATAATCTGCATACATTCAAAAGTATAGACTATACCTTCCATAAAATGTCTAACTTCATAAAGATACACAGTTGCTTTTTTTGGTATTTAAACCTGTGACCACTAGAGCACAAGTGGGGGTCATAATCATCATACTGTCTCGTCTTACCATTTCCATTGTGGGGAGGGGGGTACTTGCATACAGAACAGTTTGAGGCACGGTTAGTTAAAATGTGATGTTGTTAACTAAATAAACAGATTTATTGGACATAGGCTGTCCTTAGCATAACACATAGAAGCACACAGTAACATAAACTTAATTACTTCCACCACATGGTGGTGGATCCCTCTGATTCCTCTTACACCCCTTCCCTGGTGGTGGTTCACTACGGCTGCTGCACACTTTCATGGTGGGACACATCAGAGAGACAGTAAACCTGCTCACGGAACAGTCAGGGGTAAGAATATTTGAAAGTGTGAACTTTTCCTTCGCCCAGTGGTTTAGTGGTAGTGCTTCGCATTGTAACGCCACAGGTCTGAGGATCGAATTCCGGATGTTTCGAGTTTCGCGGTTGATCCATCTTTTCATCCCTTGAGTGGGTTGATAAAATGGTTATCAAAGCATTCTTGGGAACCAAACACTGGGCGATCTGTGTGAGGCTGACCACCGTACCTGGACATATGCCTAGCACCACAGAGCCCTAGGTCATGAAAGCTGAAATGGGCTTTGCAGGCCTTGGCTCAGTAATGGGCTGTTGTGCCAGGGAGTTTAGTTTAGAACTTTTCCTTCAGGCTAGCGTCCAACTTTTCTAAAATACTCATTTGCTTTTTTGTGGTTTGAACTTGTGACCAATAGTAGGCAATCTAACTTGTCTACTATTTTTCTCTAATTTTAACTGGGGGGTGTTCCAGCAAGACTTGTATTTGATTCCTGGTTAGTTAAAAGTGTATCTGCTGCCCTTATGTCCGTGACAGACAGGGCTATATAACATTATTTGTATTATCACTTACACTAACTGTCAATTTATTTTCTATTTCTATACTTAACTGTTTTTATATACTTTTCATCTAAAGTTATTTGACCTTTATTTTCCTTTATTCCTCCAGTACTACCAGTACATTGAGATAGGCATCAAACAATGTCGCAGTGGGGGCATTGACTGCAGAATCTACGGACTCAACATAATCGGCCGACGTAAAACCGAGGCCGATGAGACCGCTGTTTTCCCGTACTTGGCTTCTGACGAGGACTTGGAAACAGATAGTGAGAGCCAGGCAACCAGGAAATCGAGTGCAGGAGACATGCTGAAAGACTTTGAGACGAAGGTTTATGTTTGGGGACTGAATGATAAAGACCAACTTGGGGGACTGAGGGGATCTAAAGTGAGTTTCGTTAAATTTTGGGTTTCCTTTTCTATGCCATTTTAGATCCAGCTTGTACCAAATTTGAAAACATAATTTTATAAATTTGAATTTGTATTTGAAAATGTAATAATTTTTTTTCTCATAGATCAAATTACCAGTTTTCTCAGAACACTTATCTTCATTGAAGCCTCTTATGGTAGCCGGTGGCTCAAAAAGTCTATTCATAAGTAAGAAAATATTCATTAAGCATTGGTTTTTTTTTAATGTTCAGGGCTCCCAAATAGGTCCGCAATCCCGCAAAAGTCCACATTTTCGCAATTCGGTCCGCATCTACCGCATTTTCAAATTTTTACTCCGTACTTAACCTACCAAACCTACCAAAATCTCGTTCGTCGGACCCGTTCCTTTAGAAAAAACGGATCCGATCCATCGGAACGGACCCATAGGAACTGGTCCTTTTGTGGCCGTAACCTTCCAAAATCTCTTTCGGCGGACCCGTTCCTTTAGAAAAATGGATCTGATCCATAGGAACAGGTCCTATTGTGAATCAGTTTCTATGGACCCGTTCATTCCGGACCTCGACCGACCCATTACTAATAAATAAAAACAGTTTATGCACGTGTTCCTTTGCTGCTTACTAGTTAATTTTTTTTTTTGAGGTTCAAATGTTATATTGAATTGAATATCAATGTGGGGAAATATCATTTCTTGGATTGGTGGTTGCAGATAAAAGATGTTAATAATCATGCAGTATCTGAATAGAGTAAAAAGCGTGAAAATAACTGTCTGCGATGTCATAATTTCTACTGAAAAAGGATTTTATTCCATAAAGACATTTGGAATCAGAAAAACACAAAAGTAATTTCAAACAAAAGAAAAGTCCTGATCAACTCCTATTAGTGACTGCCAGAGGCCAGAACTTCAAATGCTGATGCAAGTTCTACTGATTTTACAAAATCTGTAGTACCATGCTATTTTTTTTTAATGTATAATTCGTTTTTCTAATACAATGCAGACACGAAGAATGTTTCGTGTAATATTTATATTTAAATGCTATATACTATATATAATTGGTCTTGTGCTTATCTTTTCATAAAAATGGTTCCCAATAAGTCCTCATTTTAGCTGAAATGGTTCCCATTTTACACAATTTTAGAGTTGAAAACTGTTGGGAGGCCTGAATGTTATAATGGACTAATATGTATTATGGATCTTCCACTTTTATACTTTTCCAAATACTCTCCAAATCTATATAAGTATGCTTTTTATTTTACTATAAATGTTCAAATTAATTAAAAAGAGTTTTCCTAATGGCCAATTTATAAGTAAATATTTTTACTGAGCATTCAACTATTTTGTTTTCTTTGTCCCTTGTATGAATCCTTTTTTCCACTATTTCATGTATGTATCCTTTTTTCAGTATCACATGATGGAAAAGTATATGCATGTGGAGAAGGTACAAATGGTCGTTTGGGCTTAGGACACTCAAACAATGTTTCCGTTCCTCGTCAGCTTAATTCACTCAGCCATTTTGTGATAAGAAAAGTGGCAGTTCATTCAGGTTGGACGTGGTTTATATTTTGTTAATTTTTGTAAAATTGTGTCAATTATATCGTCGTATCCCTTTCTTGGTAGGAAATTATTTAATAAATTATTGTTTATATTTTCTTCTTTAGAAAACTTAACAGATATCCATCCAAACCATTGAAAGTTTTCGTCTTTGTACGACAAAACCTTCATGTTTTGTATATTTTCTTAAATTTTCCCTGCAAATTCTTCAAAATAAATTTTAATTCTAAGGCAGAGATTTAAGTTATGATAATGTCATAAATATACACATGCATAATTAATGTGCACATAGTAAATTTTAATTAAAACTTATTTTGAATTTATCTAATGTTAACTTGGTCGCAACACTTAAATGCAAGTAATAAATTTTAATTTAATTTTTGTTTCACTGTTGTAACTGTTCTACTTTCCATATGTGCAAAATATTAATTAATAATATGTTTAAAGAATTCCATTTTAATATTAATTGAAATTGCAAGGTCTAGAAACTCCATGTATTTCAGAAACTAGTACATAGTGGCTTAATATCTTTAATCTCCCTTTACAGGTGGGCGTCATGCACTAGCCCTAACTATTGATGGAAAAGTGTTTTCCTGGGGAGAAGGAGATGATGGAAAATTAGGACATGGAAACAAAATGTGGGTATTTTTTGTATTACAATTTTTAACTATACCTAAACTTAATCATTTTGTTTAGTAAGATTTCCAAACTTAAAAGTGAATTATTATGGTTTTGTATCTAGAATTTTTGTTCATTAATATTATTCTATTATTCCTTTAAATATACATTTTTAAACTAAATTTGCATATTTCCCCCTACATTTCATTATGAAATACTGGGGTTGGTAAGTTGTGAGAAACCCAACTGAAAAGTTTCTTATACCTTATATTTCTTTTTAATTTACGCTCTTATTTTAGCACAGCTAAAAGTTTATTATATAAAAATCATTATATCATTCACTTAACATGGGTTTATCCTATATAAACACATTGTTCTTCGTTAAATTTATTGTCCTGATTAAAACGCATGCTTCGAAAACATTTTCTTCCCCTGCTTCCTCGTATGCTTTTCCAGGAAACAGCCTGAGTGTCGCTGTTCTAAACCTACCTTGTTTGAGGCTCTGCTATGAGGGTAATCGCAATTTCTTTCTACCCAGCCCAAACCCAGGTTGGGTGGACGTAAAAACAAAACAGCTTCGCTCACGCTGTTGTGGTGCACAAGCTAAAAGACTTTCTAGTTTTATTTTCATTGATCCTGGATGGCAACAGCACAGCGCATTGCTAGGGCAACATAACTTTGCTTAACAACAACAAACTTTCTTGTCGTGTTCCATGAATGTCAGAAGCTGCTGAGCTTGTAATTTAAGTTTATTATTTAAGTTTAATACTGCCCAGTATCTTAGTGGTAGTGCTTCTCATTGCCACGCCACAGGTCTGTGGATCAAATCCCATAATGGGCGAGGTTGACCCATCCTTTTATCCCTTGAGTGGGTCGATAAAATGGGTACCAAGCATGCTTGGAACTAAACACTGGTGGTTCCATGTGAGGCTGACCTCCTTACCAGGACATATGCCTAGCACCCCAGAGCCCCAGGTCACGAAAGCTGAAATGGGCACGACCGGCCTTGGCCCAGTAATGGGCTGTTGCGCTGAGGAGTTTAGTGTTTTAGTTATTTAAGTTTATTATTTATTCTTAAAGTATCTATAATAATCTCTATAATGGTAACAAGTTGTAAACATTAAAAGCTTTCCCTTTTCATTTCCCTTCATCATTTCAGCCACCTAACATACAGCATTTTCATAATACTGTTTCCTAGAAAAGAGCACGGGGAAGAAACAGGATGTAAGGGAAAGAAAGTGATTTCGAAGCTTGTGTTCTAATCAGAAGGACTATAATAACCAGCTAAGACATTAATTAACATTTGACTCAGACAATTCTTGTAATCTTTAGAAGCTACGAAAGACCCCGACTGGTTCTGGGCTTGAAATCAAAAAGAATCCGAGATATTGCCTGTGGTAGCGCTCACAGTGCAGCGATCAGTTCCTCTGGCGAATTGTATACATGGGGTCTTGGAGATTATGGAAGGCTTGGGCATGGTGATTTGGTGACACAAACCAAGCCCAAAATGGTAAGATTTTGTTGATATTGAAGTCTTGAGTTTGTGCAATAATAGTCACTGGGCATTAAATTTATAATGATCAATTATAAGTCACAGCACAATTCTGGATTTTTTTTAGTGACATAAAAAACTGAAATAATTAAATAAATTTTTTACCCAATAATCAGATTATCGATAGTTTTTTCTATGAAGATTATCTTATACTTATTAAAGGGAAATAAAAAAGAATCTGTAATTTCTTAAGCTAACTTTAATTTATTTCTTATGTGTCGTGTAGCTTTAGTGCAATATTAATACCACCAAACCAAAACATCTAATCTATTTTATGTTCTAATCAGGTTATGGCCTTTGCTGGAAAACGAGTCAAACAAGTCTCCTGTGGCAGTCGCGATGCCCAGACTTTAGCATTCACCGATGACGACATGGTTTGGTCTTGGGGTGACGGCGACTTTGGGAAATTGGGCCGGGGTGGCAGTGAAGGATGTCGTGTTCCGGAGAATATAGAATCGCTTAACGGAATGGGTGTTATTCAGGTGGAATGTGGAGCTCAGTTTTCTCTTGCTTTGACGTCAGCTGGACAGGTGTGGACTTGGTAAGTCTTTATGGAATGTTTTTTTTTGTGGAAGTATTTGGTGTGGGTGTGTTTTATATTTTTCTAATTACTACCCTAGTGTGTGAAACTAATCCAATAATTATTTTAGTGGGTCACTTATGGTTTAAGCAGATAACTAGGCAGATAAATGTCGAAAATGACCCGTTTTAAAGGACCCTGACTTTCAAAGCCATGAGTGACCCACCAAACTAACTATGCTGACGTGTACCTAGTATCAAGAAGTATCCATATTTTAAAAAAATCATGGAAAACTCATGGCTTTAGAAGTAGAAGGATGATATAATGTACATCATTACATCATTGGTCCATTACTTCGAACTTTGACCTCCTCTCAAGGTCAAACAAGTTGGATTTAAGAAAAACTGAAATTCACTTTTTATTATCATATTACTACTAACATATCCTGAAAATTTCAAGAAAATCGAAGACGTATCAACTATCGCAAGTTGTCCCCCTTTAAAAAAAATGACTCTTAATATTTGGTGAAAGTATTTGGTGTGTGTGGTAGGTTTCTTTTTATTTTATAATTTGAATATATGTGTATACATTTTAATTTGTGTGGATGAGATTTTGAAACACATTTTGGAGGGACCTGAGTAAAAAAAGTTAAACTTGAGTGATGAAATTTAAAGTCAATGTGTTGTTTTTTTTTAACTTAATCAATTCAGAGTTAAAGTTTTTAAAATTTTCTAAAAGAATCTTTTTGAGGGATTTTTTTAAACAAATATTCGTACTGAATTTTATGAGAGTTTATTACAAATCTGAGAATTGGTAAATTACTGGTAATACCATTTACAAATCACTTGTGACTTGTGCTACAACAATCAATGTTAATTTTTGATAAAACAATTTGTGTTCTTAATCAAATTGATGACTAAAACACATTTAAAAATTAAAGGTTATTTTAAAGGATATTTATAATAGTAAAGCATGCGCAGTGCAGTGCATACATAGCTTTGATGTTTTAAAACAGCTTTTGCTAAATTTTTTCCTTTTAAATATAAATTTTCATTTTATAGGGGTAAAGGCGACTACTTTCGCTTGGGCCATGGGGAAGAAGGACACATTAGAAAACCCCAGGTTATTGAGGGATTAAAAGGAAAGAAAGTCATCCATGTTGCGGTAGGAGCTCTACACTGTTTAGCTGTGACTGAAAATGGACAGGTAAAGGATAAATTTTTCACTGTCAATTATATTTTAAATGTATAATTTAATTTTTATTTTAGTTACCAAAAAGGAAATTGGGGACTAATAGGAATGGAAATTTGGGAAAATGGAAATTTAGTGTTTTGTGCATGAATCGGAACGCGAAAAAAAAGTTTTTTGAATATTGGTTCTCCTGATAGGCAGTCTACGTCTCTGTCTGAAACCACTCTATAGCTTGATCTAAAAGAGTTATGTACCTGGGTAACTTTTGTCCAAAATCATAGTTTGTTTACAAAAGAAGAAAAATGTAACTACAAAAACAATTTAAACTCTTAAAAATCATATAATTGAAAGTCGTATAGTGGTAATTGAAAATTGCATAGTGTTACATATACACCCCTAGTTTTTTCTAATGCATCATCATAATTACATTAACTGAATGTATTTGTTTATTTTTAAACCTGTATGTAATATCACACCATGTAATGCAGGTCTATGCCTGGGGAGACAATGACCACGGCCAACAAGGTAATGGTACCACCACAGTTAACCGCAAACCTGCCCTGGTACAAGGACTGGAGGACGTAAAAGTGACCAGAGTTGCATGCGGTTCTTCTCACAGCATTGCATGGACCACAGTTGAAGTACAAAGTCCAAGGTTGCACGACCCAGTGTTGTTTCACGTACCCAGGGATTCTCTTGGGGCTTTGGCATTAAGTAAGTGTTATTCAGTATTAATGATGACTAGAAATCTCTCATTTTAAAATCGCCGTGGATTTCTGAAATGAGTGAAATCCTGTTGAAGAATGGGGGGAAGAACCACTTGATTTATTAGGAGTGACCCCATAACTATTTCTTTTTGGCGGACATTGGCAACAGGAAACCGGTTTCTCTCTTCTTTGCTTGGGCCAAGCGTCGGAATCGGGCATCACTTGAATCTCAGTAAAAAATGTCTTTAAACTATTTCCTATACACCAGTTTAGGCGATTCTGTATCATCGTCGTAGAAGCCTGATGAGGAAAATTTTCTACGAAATGAAGCGTTTTTTTCCCCTGTACTATTCAGTTATCTTGGTTACAAGAAAAAAAATTGTAGGTTTATAATCAGCCATTATTTAGTTATTTGTTGTCAAATGACAAAACCATGAATGTGCAAAAATAAGGAATGGGAAACTGGTTATTGTTATCTTAAGGTAACTCGGAATGTGCCCTCTAGTAGGGAGGAGCATAGGCTTTATAGCCCGTTACACCACTTGCCAGAAGTGACACAGACACAAGAGAGACACATAAAAAGAAATGATGACACAAACATGTAGACAAATAACAATGTTAATTGACAAACACAAACATTTATGCCTTACCGGGATTTGAATCCGAACCCAGAAACTCCAAAGGCTAGCTCCCTAATCGTTGTGCTGTCGGGTCAGATTATTAAGTCCACAGATTTTAAAAAATGTCAATCCTTATAATTTGCACATTTAAGGTTTTTTCATTTGACTGACGATATGTATTGAATTTTTATCAATTTTCTTCCTTTTTCATTTGAAAATGATTTTAAGATCTCTTTCAAATGTAAACCCAATTCTTTTTTTTCTAATCAAATAAGTTATTAAAATTTTTTAAATGTAGAATTGAATAACACCATACATTTAAGTGAGGTCATAAGGATGAGGATGTCAAAGAAAGTAAAGAGGATGTCAAAGATGAGCCGCGGACGGCAATGTTCTCTTTTCCGTCTGTAAAGCATTGAAACCACTCATAAACACACTTTTTTTCACTGCTTCCTGACCGTAAACTTTCACTAACATGTCATGTGTCTCTGTCGCCGTTTTGCCTAACCTGAAGCAAAACTTTATGTTTATGCGTTGCTCCATGTCACACTGACTAACTTAAACTACTCATAGCCAGCACTTTCTCTTATCTGTCGTAAAATGGCCATTACATGGCTCTAAATGACAATTCTCAATGCTTGAGTGCAAGATCCTAACCAGCACGTTTTTAATTTTAAGACCAATCACCGAACTTTTCGATCACACCTTGTACATTAGACTAATAATTAAAACTGTCAGTTGGTACCTGATGTCTTAAAACTCCTCCTCCAAATAATCCATTTTAATTTCAGATAAGAACGATGCTTCCATGCCGGACGAAATGGAACCTACAACCAACAATAAGGTGTGCTTCACCTATCCCAAACAGGCAGCTCGACCTTCTTTAACAAAAACAGTCCTGTCATCTGTCTCTGACCAGGCAAGACAACAGGCGTTGCAGAGCATTTTGCAGTCTCTTCAGATTCATCTTGCAAGGTGTGTTAAATTGTAAATTGCTCCCTTTTAATTATGGTGATTGGGTTGTAGAGAGTTAAGAATTTCTTGCTTATATGAAAGCGTTTTGAAATTATAATTTTTTTATAATTTAAACTTTTTAGCTAGCACAATCAATAAAATAGATGACAATTCGCTGATGGACAAATGATAGACGAATTGCTAAGTTTATCAAAGACTAACAATATTTTAAAGCCATGAAGTGGATTAAAATGTATATTACCAAATGGCATCATTACGCAACACAGGGTTGAAACTGCATATTTTTTTTATTAACTTGTTTGGCAATCTCTTATTACATACCATGAAGTTATTATCAAGTATTTTTGTAAGTACATTGATATTTTAAAAAAATTATACATATTCATGACAGTAATGATGATATAATATAGAAAAAAAAATAAGTTCTTTGAAATTCTTTTGTATCTAATGTGGCTTTAAACTTACATTAACATAGTAACCCCAAATAAATGGAAGTGAAAAGTAAATACTTTATTTTTTATTCAATTTACTTTTTAACTTTTAATTTGACTTGTTTTCATTTGTTAACCTGTAACATAGTATCTTTTTCAAATTTTGACACAAATGATTTAAATATAAGTTTGTATCTTAGGTCCACTTTTTCACCTTCCTCAATCGCCCCATATTAAATATTTATCAGTTTTAAATCCACCCTTTTTTTACTCAATCATAATCTTTAATATTATTTTTCCATATAAACATAAATAATTATGAATGCTAACATTATTTAGGGAAGCGGTGGTGTCAGCTTTCATCCCCCACACGGATGTTTCAGACGAAATGGCCCTCTCGATTAACAAGGAAAGTTCCCCTGCACTCAAACAAGATGAGGCCGCATCCTTTGTTGATTCTGGAAAACACAGTCTTGGGCGGAAGATCAAGTCAGCATCTTTTGTGAAAGTTACGAAGGTAAAGTGACATCCATTGTGTTTTATTGGCTGGTGGTATTGATGAATGTAATTTGGTTGAATGTAATTTGGCGTTCATTTTATGGTAAATAGAATGCCAGGCTTGATGAAGAGTTTTCCTTTAAAAGTGGTAGATGTATATGACATATCCTGATTTAAACTCCTCAAAAATATGACATATCCTGATTTATACTTCTCAAAAACTTATTTTTGTTGCCCTCAATTAACTTTCATAACTTAATAACCTTTCAAATACTCTTAATATCACTTAGCACTATAACATCCCAAACACACCCTGTCCCGACAAACCATCGTTTTCCCACGAACTTTTGTGATTCATCCACCCCGTTGACATTTATAACAACTTTCTCATAACAAACTCTTATCTCTGATTGGTCATCAAGGAATGAACATTAATAATCGTATAGCTGTGACACACTTCTTAATCAGACTTCAAACGGTAAGGTTATGTGCTTCCTGGCCCCGCTCTTTACAAACGCTACATATGCTTTCTTTAAAATAAGTCACCTTTGGACGTCCAATATCTCTTTCTTTCTAAATTAACTAATAAAGAATTATACTCTCTTGTGTAATAGATGTTATTCCGTTACATCTATACCACTAGGTTAAAAGTGGTGATTAACCTCTTGCGACCTGGCATCCCCATTTAGGGATACTTTTTAAAACAAGTCGAGGATTTTATTTGGGTCTTAAGAGGTTAGAGCAAATGCAGGGTTAGAATAAGAATGCTAACTTTTAATTGTCAGAATACAAACTTGGTTTTGATCATCCTTATTTGTGAACTGAGCATGGATTTGATTGTCAGTTGTACAAAATTAATGATTGTAGCAGCTACAAGCCCTTCTCTAATTAATAGCATTCGTGTAGCTCGAGCAAGTTAAAAATTTATACTAACCCTAACCCTAGCTGCTACAGAACCCACTGAAGGATGCATACTTGTAAATCCGTCACCTGATTGTAACAAGAATTCCAGTTAGACATAAAAAAAGTAATTTATAAAGTTTATAATTTTACTAAATTTTAAAGTTTAAAGTATGTAGCTATTAATTATAATCATCTGCTACAGTATTGTTAAAAAGAACAATTCAAAGAAATTAAATTTTTATTTAACATTTTACATTCGGATCTCCCTGCTTTGAAAGCAAGATTTTAATTCAACCAAATTGTATATCCCCCAGTTTTAACAGTTTTCAATAATTTTACAAGTCAGTTGCTACACTCCTTGCCAACCTAAATTAGGTAAATAGAAATGTGCTATGGAGAAGATCCTTCCGCGGATGTAAAGAGTTCCATAAATAATTTTTAAATCTATCCAGAAAACATGTTTAAAACATAAATTTCGTTTAAAGTCTAACAGATTTGAATATAATTTGCAAAAATATGGCAATTTTATCAGAATGAAAAGTGCATTTCGTATTGTTAAATTGTATTCAGATAATTGTGTCTGTAAATATTACCTTACAAGAGTTTCCAACTAACCGCCGAATCACATATTTTCCTCTGTCATTTTACGCTTTGTTTTTTACCCAACTTAGGTTGGCATGGAGTGTAACATGAATACAAGAAAAAAACATTTTAAAAAATTGGAATTTTTTTTAATGTAACTATAATTGAATAATATCAAAGAAATTATCATTATAAAAGTATTAATATTAAATAAATAAAACATATTTAAAACAAATATTTAGCTAAATTTTTTTCTCAATTTGTTTAGAGTCCAAGTGATGATGAAGTGAACTTGACCCGAGACTTGTTCTCCATGAACTCCCTCTCAAGCTCAGGCAGTTTGTCCTCTAAAATGTCTCCTACAGCAGCCAGTGTGTTAGCAGCCACCTTCTCATCATGTGAACAGGTAAACTTCTACTCATCCTGGGGGCTGGGGAGCCCAGTCGGTTAGGCATTCGCCTAGCATGTAGAAGGTTCCAGGTTTGGGTCTGGGCATCGGCAAAATAACTGACAACCTGGTAAATGGCCAGTGCAGCCAAAATGTCAGACGAATACCCCCTGTGGAGGGAGTGCACGCTAAATATCCTCCAAAGTCCCGGTACTGCGTACGATGTCCCACTTAACGGTTGCATTGGGTACCTACTCAAGTGTCGGCTCGTCACTTGATTTGGTTCTAAAATATGACGCTTGTCGCCAATATCCCTCGTGTAGCTCTAGTATAACGATAATTCAAACTAAACCTAAACCATAATATCATACAGAAACAGTAACTTTAAAGTTTATCATGTGATAATCAGAGTTTTACATTTACACATACCTCAGACGACTTTCAAAGGCTGTCGTTCTGAAACACAAGGCCCGTCGCCAATAGCCCTCGTTTAACTACCTCTAGTGCGATGATTATTAAACTAAACCTACTCATCCTGGGCTAGGAAGCTTAGTTGGTAAGGTGCTTGCCTTCCTTGGTACCAGGTACTGGGTATGGCCAAAATAGGTGTCTACCTATTTACAGCTCATGCAGCCAAAAAATCTAAATGTTCCTCATAGAGTAAGAAGCACTTAAATATGCTCCCAAGTCCAGACCCCGCTTATTATGTATTAAAAGGTAGGCAACAATTGGGTGACTCAGGTGTCAGTTTGCCACTTGACTGAGATTCTAAATTGCGATGCCCATTGTCAATAGCACTAATTCAACTTTACACCAACCGTACTCCTCCTGGAAAACTCATGGAAATTAGTTTTATTTTTCCAGGACAATAGAAAAATCCTAAAAATAGTTCAGCCTTGTAGAAAATGTTAAAATTCGTCTTTAACTCTTGAATGTATTTATATTTTCAAATTGGAATAACTAGCTTGTTTCACATAACATAGAGCATTTCTGCTTTCATTCCTGGAAGTTTGGTGATATGTGTACCAATGGTTGTTTTGGTAATTCGTGGTATGACCTGATTAAACTCCTGCCACTATATTGTTTAAAAATCAAGGAATATTTTAGTTCCTATGGAACTGAAATATGAAGCACGCCCATTAAAACTAAATGTCAACAAGTTTCTTTTTAATGTCTTGATTAAACTTGCAACTTTTGTAAGTGATTTCAGAATCATCTTTTTACAAAAATGATTCTAATCCATTTTTGTTTAAAGTTATTTTTTATTTGTTCACAATCTCTGCATTTTTTTGAAAATATTATTTATGTGTTATCAAATTCATTAAAAACATTCTAATTCTATATTCAAATTTAAATTGCTTTACATTACCTGGTTTATTAAATATTTACTTAATATTTTACATTCAATGTAAATATTACTACTATCATGTTCCATTTTAGGTTTGTTCGATAGCAGATGCTTCCGACATAGATGTCGATGAATTTTCCAACCTTTTAACATCTGATGATGCTCGGGTGTTGGTGGATCTTCTCAAACTTGCAGTGGCTGGGCGCATGAGCGAGAAGGCAAAGGACATCATATCTTCAGTTTTAACAAATCTTAGCAAATCTAACCCACATGTATGTATTATTTTTAAAAAAATTGATTGTTGCAATTAATTTTTTAAAATCTATGTGTTTCTATACTTGGCTATTTTTATAAAATAATAAAATTTTATAAGCTACTTATTAAGTAAAATATACTGTCAATCCTCATTATAACTGTACAATTTTCACAATAATATATATTTTCTTCAAATTTTATAATTTTATATTTTTGCCATTTCTCTCGAGCATAAGTGTTTCCTTCAAAAAAAAATATATATTTTTCCAAACAGTTAGATTAATTAGTTTTTATTTGAATTGTGCACTAGCTAACTAAAATTTTCTAAAGTATAAGACTGTAAGTCCATTCTGTTTTTAAGATAGCATAGATTATTGTCTGGAATTACAGTCATAAAGCTGTAACACTTACAATAAACAATAAAACACTTAACTTTCTTACATCATCTGCATGAATTCATCTTCCTTAAATCATCTGCATCATCTTCATGGCTGACTCATCCTTTAAGTGGGTCAATGAAATGTCAATAA
Organism: Hylyphantes graminicola; assembly: GCA_023701765.1. NCBI lineage: Eukaryota > Metazoa > Arthropoda > Arachnida > Araneae > Linyphiidae > Hylyphantes > Hylyphantes graminicola. Next base: position 30,247,246 of record CM043112.1, read on the forward strand.
AGACCAAGCATGCTTAGGAACTAAACACTAGAAGCTCTGTGTGAGGTTGACCACTTAACCTTGGCATATGGGTACAACCCCAGGGCCCATGGTCACGTAAGCTGGAATGGGCACGGCAGACCTTGGCCCACTAATGGGCTTTTGTGTCTGTGGCTCCATTGACATGATACAAAAATCTCTTTTTTTTAAAAAAATTAACGTATATTTTTCCACTATATCTTGTCTATCTATCTTAAATGTGAGCCTCGAAAGCATTTTCCTTCCAAATCCTACTTTGGTTTGAACTGTTCGGATTGTTAACTGCATAACAGAACCTCAAACGCATTAAGTTTCGAAAAGCAAAGCTCCCCCTGTTTTCTAGAAAGCCTAGCCAAGGTTAAGTGGTCAACCTCACACAGAGCTTCTAGTGTTTAGTTCCTAAGCATGCTTGGTCTTCATTGACATTTTATCGACCCACTTAAAGGATGAGTTAGACTCGCCTAATTCGGAACTCGATTCCCAGAGCTGTGGCATGGCAATGCAAAGTTCTATCACTAAGCCAGTGGGCCTCACGGATAAAGAAGTGGAAAATAAGCAGTGTGATGGAGAATGAAAAAGTTCATGCAGATGATTTAAGGAAGTTGAGCGTTTTATAGTTCAGCTTTATGACTCTAATTCCAGACAATAATCTATACAATCTTAAAAAACAGAATGTACTTACAGTCTTATACTTTAGAAAATTTGAGTTAGCTAGTGCACACTTCAAATAAAAACTAATTAATCTAACTGTTTGGAATAATTATAAAAAAAAAAATTTTGAAGGAAACACTTATACTCGAGAGAAATGGCAAAAATATAAAATTATAAAACTTTGGGGGTAAAAAGTCTTTTCGGGCTCATATAGTTAATAGACAAGGTACAAGCTTACCAATTGATTTTTTATCCCCTATAGGTTGGAGAAATGATTCTGGAGCTGTGTGTAACGGAACTAGAGGACATTGCCGGTGATCTGTCCAGTCGTCGCCATATGCCCATGCCTGTTATTCAAGAGACACCACATCCATATCCTGACAATGCTACACTCAGCAATATTGTCAAAATACCTGGTGCGTGAAATACTGTTAATAATTGAAAAGCTTAGTGGAAGAATGTGCTAAGTGACAAAATGTTGAAAACGAGCATCAAAGTTTTTCGTTTGCACTCAGATCTATTGAAAATGGTACTTGTAAAGCGTAAAAAATATACAAAAATTAAAGTTTACAAGAAAGAAGAAATTTGTTATGGTTAAAGAAGTTAGTAATATGTTTATTGACACAAAAATCTCAATTTTTTCAAAAATGTCACTTAGCACGTTCTTCCACAAGCTCTTCAATTGTAATGTCTTCTGTGTTGTTAAAACCTCTTCACTTTTCCATATCTCAAAATTAAATTGCCATTAGCTTTTTGTAGTTTTAGTGCAATGTTAAACGGGATTGTTGGTCCATAGAGCAAATTGGATTAGCTTCGGAATCACAACTTCTGCAAAAGTATTCTTTTGCTATGTCAACCTCCCATTCCCCAGGCATGGGAAGCAAAGTAACATCAAAATGAAAAAAATTTGAAACGAAAATGTTATTTAGCTATTTAATTTTGAAGTTTTAAAATGCCAAAAATATATGCAGCAGGTGGTATCACTATTTTTTTTAAAACTTCATCAATTATTAAATAACCGAATTGTTACAGTAAACTCCCGATTATCCGCGGGTGGATTATCCGCTTTGCGGATTATCTGCGGGTGGATTATCCGTTTTGCGGATTATCTGCAGGTGGATTATCCGCGGGCTACGATCTTCCCACATTTTTACCCCCAGAAAAAATAATAATGTAACAAAACGCAGATAAATGAAATGTATCTGTTTCAACTGTTTCAAAACTTTTCTGAAGAATGCATTTCAAGCGCTACAAATTTCTTTCAAGAACTACGAACACATTTAAAGAACAACGAATACATTATAAGAACAGGGAATACATTACAGTAAGAATGACTATAGGAAACCTAATGTGTGCCTTAATGTGTTCAGCCAGGAGCAAATCACGTGCAGATTTTTGACGAAAAGCGTCACTTGTTAATTAAACTACCCGCGATTTTAATTGAACTGTTTTGCCTGATTTGGATAATTCGTTTTCGTTTCTCACTTATTTTGCTACTATGTACAACTGATTCAAACGAAAAGGATCCACTAAAAGGCGAATGTGTATGCAGTATTGCATAGAAGAGCAGTGAGAGACATTTTGAAGCAAAAGGATAAACTCTTACAATTTGCATCCACATCCAACAGTTCAACCTCTTTGACTAAAAAGAAAATATGACAGCCAGCAGAAGAACATTTAACGCAGCTTTATTAAAATTTGTGATCTCTATTTTATTTCTTTACTATTTTTTTATTGTTTTATTATATTTTCTTTACTTTTGCGGATTATCCGCGAATTCGCTTATCCGCGGTTGCCGCGCCACCCAATTACGCGGATAATCTGGAGTTTACTGTATTTTCCTTTCAATTTTGTTTTAAATTGATGTTATGATGATTCCCATACCTGGTGAAAATGGGCTAACATGGCAAAACAATTCCTTTGCAAAAGGTGTGATTTCAAAACCAATGCATTTGCTCTATAGGACTGACAGTCCTTTTTAATGCAACAACCCAAACTTCCCGATTTCACTTCATTAGAAGTTTAAAAGTGGTTAAATGCTGTAAAATTCTATGGAGATAAACTAAATTTATTTACGGAATAGTATTTGTATTTTAAAGTGGTATTCAAGTTTATTCTTCTAAACAGTGTTTTTTATTGAATCTGAATGTCGAATAAAGGTTGGTCGAACTAACCTAAACAGCTCAACTGGTAATCAACCACCTTTCTGAGGTTGATGATAAAATTATTATTTGTAATCAACACGGTTCTGGATTTGGCAATGCTAATTAGGACCTTATAAATTGTAGACATTTTCAAATTGTTGGCAGTTGAGATGGAGCATTGTTAGTCAACTTTTTAACATTGTGTTTTTAGTTTTTAATAAAATGAATAGTCATTAGAGAGTTCTGAGTTTCACTTATAGTTGGCCCATTTACAATACTGAAACTATCACAGCATATTTTTAAATAAATGTACTTTTTCTAAGGTGCTATGTATTTAAGAGTGGAGTTCGACAGGCAATGTTCGACCGAAAGACGACATGATCCTCTCACTATTTTGGATTCGACAGGGAAAATCATTGCTATTAGATCAGGTAATTTTATTTGCTTTTTTTTAAATTGAATTTAGTAAATCCTAGTTAGAACAGTTTTTTATGATAAGGGTGCAGGTATATTTTTATTTGTAGAAATAGTTATATTTTTAAATTTTGGACATATTTTTGATTTTAAATGACATAAATGTTTGATTTAAAATAATTTTAGTCAAATTTATATTTGTCCTGAAACAATTTCAAATTATAATAGCAATCACAAAGGTAAAATTGACAAAATATCTTTTTTATTATAATTAGTTGCCAAACCGTAGTTGTATGAAATTGATTTTTAATATTTGTTGCAGGAATGTGATTATTTCGTGGAGCTTAAGTTTTCTGCTTTTTGCATCTATAATGAATATTTATTTAAAAAAAAATCACTTTCAAGACTGCGAAGATTGCTGAAATTTTGCAATTAATAAAACCAAAATGAATACCACTTTCTGAATATAGAATCGCTGAAGTTTCTTATTGTATCCTGGAAAAATTTATTGGAAATTAAGGAAATTTTAGGGCTTCTGAAGGCTGCAATTGCATAATTTCAAAAAATAAACGGATTTCTTCTGTGGATATTTTAATATGAATATGTAATTTTTGCCCATCAATTGCTAATAAATCTGCAAATTTGATACTTTTCTCATTTATAATTTTTCTTCCTTCATTTTTTTTGGGTGCTAATTTATGAATTTCACATCCTCTGATTATTGGTTAATCACGTCTCCCTCTTTTACTATTTCTATAAAGAATTTCTGTACTGTGTTGAATGTTTGAAAATGAAACTGGTTGTCAACGGGAACAAATGTATAATTTATTAAAACAAATAAAAAGTAAAATTTAAACTGTGCTTAGAGCACAGTGCTAAGCTCAGACATTGGCAAGTTTACAAAGCGAAACTGCCGATACATAAGCAGTGCACGCTTATATAGGGAATAAAACAAATCAAATTTGCATGTAACTGAACAAGTTAAATGATAGATAATATATGGCTATCCAAATTGTTAGCTTTGGTTGCGATAGTTCGTTTTGCTAGACCATTTGTTTCACTTGCACCACTCTTTAAATTGCTTTCATTTTTTTCAGGTCGAGAATGGCCGGAATGGTGCAGCGATTTACACATATCCGGCAACGAACTTCGCTGGAAATTCGTAAGCGATGGATCCGTCAATGGCTGGGGGTGGCGATTCACAGTATATCCCATAATGCCCCAATGCACCGACAAAGAGCTGTCTGACCGATCAGTGATGTCGGGGCCATCCATAGAATTGGTCACCTCCATTTTGGAGAAGCATGTTGATGTTACAACTGACGTGAATGCTCTGTCCAGATTGGCAGCTGCCTTGGCTTCATGTGCTCAACTGGGTTCTCTGGGTAAGTTCAGAATTTGAAGAGCTTAGTGTTGAAGAACATGCAGTATAAAATTTTTTGAAGATTTATATTTTTGTATCAATTAACATATTATTATTCCCCTCCAGGGCCTCAGTGGCTAAGAGGCTAAACATGTCCGCCTCGTAAGTCTTAAGGGGGTATAGGACACAAAATCTTCAAAAAAATCAAAAAAATTATTATTACCATAAAAAATAACACAAATATTTTAGAAAAATTTAAAACAAAAATTTTATTTATATCTGCAGTAGAACATGAGATGTATAGATTTTTGTGTCATGACATCTGTGTTGGCCAACCACGTTTATAATCTTTGCTTCCTCGTAATATTAGATAGGAATAACGTTATCGAATCCTTAGTTGTTCGGTCAGTTTGGAGCGCTTCAGTAAGGAAAGTGATAAACTTCAAAGCTGTTTTTCTCCTTGATCGTGTTTTTGAGGATTTTTTGACTTTAAATTAATATAACTCAAAATCTACTGCCCATAGAGTGTCAAAATTTTCCACTCATATTTTTCAAACATATATCTTTAATTTGTCTTTAGGGATTAGTTGTAAATAGTTTATTTTTTTATTTATTAATTTTTATAAAAAAGTGAACCTGTGAAATTATTAAAAAAAACTTCAATAATTTTTTAAAAAAAACTATGGCAAATATGAAAAATCGGTAAAGACAGTTTGTTAAATACATTTTTCTGTTTATAAAAATGCTAAATATTTGTTTGCCAATAAATAAGTTTTTGACTTATAACAAAAATAAGAGACATCACTTTTTGACACATTTTATTTTTTTAAAAAATAAATAATGATAATTTAGAACCTTTGACTGTCCAAAAGTGTAAGTATATTTAGTATACATTTATGGAAAAAAATTATATTGATATCTGCAATATTAAAAAAAAAAAAGTTAAAAGTGTCCCATACCCCTTTAAGATCGCAGGTTCGATCCCCGGCTAACTCGTCGGATTTTCTAGAAGGGAAAATCTTGGGCATGCATGTCATGTGATTATGTGGCATGTAAAAGATCCCTGGAGGGCTCATTAGGCTCGGGTTCTCTTTGAAAAATTAAATCTCAGCATACTTTAACATCCACATAGAGCTCAGATTTATAATCTGTGGGTCAAGCGAGAGTGATAGTGCCACAAAAAAATTGCTCTTAGTTCTGGGGTACATGCCGAGACTGCAAAGGCTTGACCTCCAATGTTTGCAGCCCCATTAGAGAAAAAAACATATTATTCTCTCCTTTAAAGATATCAACTTCCTCCATTTTCATGAACTTATGTATTTTTTTACCGTTCTAAGTGGAAACTAAATTTTTAAAGGTTATCAAAGGCACCTTCTTAAATTATGTATAATTATGCTTTTGGTGATTGCATAAATATTTTTAGTGCTTTGATTACTGTATCTGAATTATTGATTTTCAGACAGAATGTGTGCTGTGTATGTTTTTGAGAGATTAGTTGAAAGGCTAATACCTAAATTCAATGCCATTCAAAAATTATTAATGGCTTTTGCAATTATTATTATTATTTTTTTTTTGAAAGTGTCAAATGGTTGTGCCCTTTGAGTTGGATTTAATACAATTTGTTACAAAAAGTAATTATAAAAAACATAGGACAGTTTCAAATAAGGTGTATGCAACAAGTAACTATTAATTAATATTGAAGCAACAAATTTACTAAATGATAGTTTCAATCAATAAACGTACTTAATTTTAATCTCATCATAACTTTTATCTATTGAAATGCCAGGCAACATTTTGTTATGAATTATCAATTAGATTACTCTTCACACTTCAACTTTTTTAAAATTATGTATCTTAGTTTATTCAAACTTTATTTTTCTTTCTTTAGCTTCCTGTCATAGAATGTGGGCACTAAACAAACTTCGTCAGTTTAAGTCATCTGTACTTGCGAGTAAACTGAATATTGGAGCCATTATGTCAGATACATCAAGTTCCAGTTTCTCATCTGGAGAACTTCAAACTGCTGTAAGATACTATCTTTCAATTTTATTCCAGTAGTAAAAATGTTAATCATGGAATATTTAGTGTTATTCATATATTTTCAAAAATGTAAATTAATTCTTATTTTAAATGTATTTTTATTTCACTTTTAACATAAATTAGAAAATTGTCAGGAATCTTTCAAAATTTAGTTAAAAAAAGCCTTTATTTCTGTAGGGGCTGGGGAGTCCAGTCCGTTAGGCACTCGTCTAGCATACGAAAGGGTCCGGGCATCGCCAAAATATCTGCTGACCTATAAACGGCCATTGTAGTCAAAAATGTCCGATGAATTTTTCGCCCGTGTAAGGGAGTGCACAATAAATATCCTTCAAAGTCCTTACGCTGCATACAATGTCGCCCTTAACGGTTGTGTTGGCTGCCTATTCAGGTGTCGGCTCGTCACTTGACTGTGGTTCTAAAATACGACGCCTGTCGCCAATAGCCCTCGTGTAGTTCTGGTGCGACGATTATTCAAACCTAACCTTTATTTCAGTGTTTTACTTTTATTTTTTCATATTTTAAGCTTATTATTTGGTCTTATGGTTCCTATTATATGCAAGAACTAAAAATTAAACTAATGATCCTTAGTGAATGTATAGTTTATTAACTTATCATGTGTAAAAAAAAATTTAACCACAATTGCTTCTTTACAGATTCCAATTGGATCAGCACTTGTTGGATTGGTTAGAGACCTTCCTGGCACCATTTTGCGTCAATATGAATATGAAGATGCTATTCTTAGAGCAGGCAAACATCTTATGCATAGTGACTTTTTCAAGGTAAAAATCGAGTGTCATTTTATTTATATATTTTTTATTGTTATAAATTTAGACAAAAACGATCAGCTGAATTACTAGTAGAAGATTAGAATAGACCAGTATAAAGCCTTAGTAGTAGTATTATAATGTTGATTTAACAAAATAAAAAAAGGAAGTTAGAACCAAAACTAATTCTGTTTCAGTAATTGTGTTCCATCTTCCAACCTCTCTTCAGATCTACTCAATTTTTAGGAACCTTTAATCAACTACTGTTTTTAACTGCCATTATTTTAACAGTTTGTGCAGCGAAAATATGTGTATTAAAATGACTGTTGCAAGATGCCTGATCAATGTCAATATCTAATATTAAACTTCTCGGGGCAACAGCCCATTACAGGCCAAGGCATGCCTTGCCCAATTCAACTTTCTTGACCAAGGTCTCTGGTGTGCTAGGCATATGTCCCGGTTAGGTGGTCAGCCTCACGCAGGATCCCCAGTGTTTAGTTCCCAAGCAAGCAAGCTTGGTTCTCATTTTATAGACCCAATAAAGGGATGAAAGGTTGAGTAAACCCCGCCCAACCCAGGATTCGTGTCTAATATTAATCCAACGAAAACGAACCTTCATTCTTTTTTGCCTGACAGGGCTGCTATATTGGAAGCTATGCCTTTGTAGACACGGCATATTCCATGGAACTGAGAACCATTTTTTTTTGTTCACCCATCTAGGTGACTCTTGCTCCCAAATTTGACACTCACATATTACAATAAATCTGAGCTAGGCAGAGTTTGAATCCTCAAACTTGAGCTTATGAGGCGGACACATAATACCTCTCAGCCACTCTAACCTTCAATTATCTTTATTTCAGGTCCTTGTTGCTCTGGCTTGCGATCTCGGTCTTGACTCCATGGCCCAGTGTGCCGAGAGCCACAAATGGCTCTGGTTCCGCCGCTACTGCATGGCTTCTCGCGTCTCCACGTCTCTTGTGGAACGAGCACCTCTGCCAGCCGACTTTCTGGCAGAGGTGCGGAAGAAGATTTGGGAGGTGTGCTCTGAGGAGGAGGAGACCGAAGGGGAGATGCCGATGATGCATGAGGATCATGGGGTTTTCAAGCAGGAGCATGACGAACAGCTGATATTGTGGATTAATAGGTGAGGAAGAATAAAAAAAGCAAGAAGTTCTAAAAGAACTAAAATAGCCTACTTTCCTGTTACTTAAGGGGGTTCAATACCCTCAAATCGGCGAAAAAATCAAAACAAAAATTATTGGCTTAAAATACTATTACAATCTTTATTAATAATGTCACAAAGTATCAAGACGATTGGAAAACTATTTTTGACATAAAAAGATATTTTAATGTCATGGCTTCGCAAGGAAATGGGTTAACAATTAAACTTTAAACGCGTTTTTCTCAGAACTTGATTTTTTGAACTTCGATGTACCTTTTCTCAAAAACTGTGCTATGTTTTCTCGTAAACTTTTTTTATATGATGTAATACATAGTATATATTAATCTGAGGTTATGAATTTTAATAAAACTAAAGTGAAACAAATTTTATGGGGCAAAAAGTGAGAAATTTCATGATTTTTTGGGTACGTTAAAACTTATTTTATTTAAAAAAAATCTAACAGTTATTTAAAAAAAAAACTTTTAACCTTAGATTAATATATAAGGTTGGTATAATACACACAGAAATTTTTAAGATGATCTGATCAGTAGTTATTGTGAAAAGGGCAGTAGTACCCTTATCAATGACGATCCTCTCTTAACTTGCAGATTACCAGGACTCGAAGACAAGGTACATTGAAATTGGCCAATTTAACATTACCGATATACAACATACTGAACCCCCTTAAATAGTACTAAAATTCTTATCTTGAAAAAACTAGGTTCGTAACAGTAAGTGACATCAACAACCGTTTCTACATTACAATTATATACATTAGAATAAATTTCACTTAAAATAGGAAATGTAAATTAACATGTAGGTTTGTAACAGAATATGTCACTTAACCCGCTTCGACACCACAACAGTTGTGTTTAACAGCTAAAAAAGCGCCAAATACAGCATTCATTCTATGTTAAACATTTACCAACTAAATTCAGCGACTTAATTCTTCGAATTAAAAAAAAGAAAAGTAGGCTAATAAATGTATGACATATATGTAAAGATGCCCTTGTCTAACTGCTATTATAACTGTATTACCCATTATATTATAACTGCATAACCCACTATACCGTGTCTATATTCTAGGCAAGGTTAAAAAAAAAAACACTTTTCCCCCATTCCTTCGCTTGGTTTTCTATTAAACAGGGAGAGCATTGTTTCTCTAAACCACCTGTTTGAGGTTCTGCTGTGAGGTTGAAAGTTGAAACTTAAGTAGGGAGTGGAAAAAACAAGCTCGCGCCTTTCGAAGAATACCTCATGCGGGGTGGGGGAGGAAAATGCTTTCGAAGCTTACATTCAGGATAGACCGGGTATAACTGTAACCCTTTCATGCCCTTGCTTAACTGTAACCCTTTTTTTTACCCGAGAGGGCAGCCCCACTTAAAATTAATCTGCACTGAACTTTGGTGTGCACTTTCTTTTGCGATGCACTTTTTATTCTAATAATACTGTACGATGCACTTTTTGTTCAAATAATACTTTACGATGCACTTTTGTTCAAATAATACTTTACGATGCACTTTTTGTTCAAATAAACCCACCATTGAGAGGAATGATCGTGTAATTTCTTATAACATCCCCTAGACGCCGACCAAACATGTATGACAGATTATAACTTAACCTGTCAAAATCTTACATATTTGACCTCAATTAAACTTACTAATTTTAAATTACCATTTCACATATCCTTAATATCACTTAGTACTACAACATCCCAACCGCACGCTGTCACAACAAACAATCACCCAATCAATCGTTCCCACAGAACTTTCCTGAATCATCTGCCTGCGTGTTGACCTTTTAAAACCTTTCTTATAACAAATTCTTAACCTCTAATTGGTCAGTCAGGGAGCGCTACACATTCCTTGCTATTTTTGTGGGCATTCCGTCCTCATCTATCCTCGACTTCAGATGACCAATTTATCATTTACCATTGTCTAGCAGATAAGTATAAAGATATATCAAGTACAAAATTCAAGTATTGGTTGCTACAAGAATCCTGAAGAGTGGGCAGTGTCCTGAGCAGATGCACCAACATTTGTCTCTGGTTTCAATTAAACTTTTTCATAATCCTAAAAGATTCCATTATTTACTCTATTATTTCAAGTAAAAAATTGTACTATCCATTGCCACAGGAAACCTGAAGAGTGGACAGTGTCCTTGACTAATGTACTAACATGTATTTATGGTTTCATCTTGATAACACTAAAAAATTCTTTTAATTACTCAATTTTTTCATGTAAAAAATTGTACTATCTATTCCCACAGGAAACCTGAGGAGTGGGCAGTGTCCTGGGGCGGCAGTGGCACTATCTTCGGCTGGGGTCACAACCATCGGGGCCAGCTTGGAGGGGTGGAAGGTGCAAAGGTCAAATTGCCGACTGCATGCGAGGCCGTCACCAACTTGAGGCCACTGCAGATTGTTGGAGGAGAGCAGACACTTTTCGTGGTCACAACTGAGATGAAGGTATGGTCATTTGTCTAGTATCAATGTTAAAGGTATTTGTTTGCTGTTGGAAGTTTTACCAACTGTACGTTAATAAACACATAAGTTAATGAAACACATTAAAATCTGTGCAGTGATTTTGGCAAACCCACGTGACTTGGACACAGATGTGAGTCACCATTGCGTTTGCTAGGCTAGTCTTATCTGATTTTCAGGTCTGGCGATAATTTGAATGGTTCAAACAAAATGGTAGCAAAAATATGAAATAAGTAGAAATCTTTTATCCTCTTGACGATTTTCATGTCGGGTACGTTTTTGGAAGCTGCTTGACTATTGAATGAGCAGTTCATTCTATTTATGTCGCTGGTTCACTCAACCATCGGTGGGTCATTGAGATGAGGACAGACTTTACCTTATAATGTAAATAAAACATGTATAAATTAAACACAATGATTCAGTTTAATGAGACAATGACACAGTAACACCATATTCAAAATTTAGTCGGACGCTTATAATTAGGACAGCCCCCTGAATGTTTTTTTAAGGTGATTAATTTCAGAAAAGTTTTTTTTAGCTTAAAGTATGTATCTTAATCATATAGCATACTATAACAATGGGATTTAAAATCTAAATTTTCCTAATCTGCATTAACAAAATACAGTTAAACCTCTAAGAGCGACCATCCGTCCTTTCCCTTATAAATCGGTCGTAAATAGAGGTTGGTCGCTCCTAGAGTACAAAAAGTGAATTTGCTAGAAAGTTGAAAGGTCATTTTACAATGTATTGTTAACCATTATGAAATTACAAAAATCTATTTATCATGACGTGTATTTAATAATTCGCAAATGATGTACACAAAATTATACTAACTTACTTATGAACAAACTGTAGTATGTAAAAAAATATGCTTTACTAACTTATTTTAACAAACTAGTGTGAACTAATTAAACTTTTTTTTTAAGTCAGCAGAAATTTCTGACTCATTTTTTTTTTTTCGATTTTCCCCCTTTTTTTCTAATTTATTTTTTAAATCGAAAAAAGTGTTAGAAAAATATATTTTTTCATGAAACTGGATTTGAAACCGGTCGCTTGTGGAGTGAAATCTGGTCTCTCCCAGAGTGTTTTTTAACATAGGGGGGAAATTGATGCCTTGAAAAATTGGTCGTAGGTAAATGTGGTCGTTTAATGGAGGTGGTCGGTCGTGGAGTTTTCACTGTATGTTTTTTTCCTAGGTCTACGCAACAGGATACGGATCCGGAGGTCGGCTAGGCATCGGGGGTGCTGATTCTGTGTCTGCCCCAACCTTGCTGGAAAGCATCCAAGACCTGGCCATCAAGAAAGTGGCGGTCAACTCTGGCGGGAAGCACTGCTTGGCTCTTACAGCCCATGGGGAGCTCTATTCTTGGGGGGAAGGAGAGGACGGAAAACTGGGACATGGTACCAGGAGGTAAGGGAGGTTCAGTATATTCTTCGAATATGAAAAAATAATAGGGGTGTATTAAATTGTGTTCGTATTCTGGTACTCTGGCAATTATTGCACAGTTTTGAGAGACACAAAGAAGAAACTTCGACTGGCTGCTGTAAACGCAGTATTTTTATTACATCTCCTTTCCTGGCTAGTGAAGGAATGGATTACAGAATTTTGCCGCTAGGGCATGGCATTTTACATACTTTTCTCTTGGCGTTACACACGATTTTACAAATTGTATTTTTATGGTATTTAGAATTCAGTTGTTTTTGATGTAAATTAGTAACTTCTATCTTTAATTATTCTTAGTAACTTCTATCAATATTTTAAACAAATATATAAAAAAAAAGTTTTATTTTATATTTTCATTGTTGTTCTATTCATTGCATATCTTTTCTTTTTGGCTTAAGAATTTCCAATAATAAAGCATTTTAAAGAAAAACGATATTTAACTATCTACCTATATACTAGAAGTGAAAACTCCACATGACTTTCAAGTTTCATTCCATATTAGATGTTTCATATGCTAGAATTCCTGTAAAGATTTTACAAGAGGGTGTTTTTTCCAGCAATATTTTTAACACCTAAAAAGTTCTTTGGCATTTAAACTTTGGGCATGCGTGGAAAACCTTATGGCCCTTGTAACTCCCATATCAAATTTGATTAGAAGTTTATAACACTTCTTTTACTTCAAGCTGTATAGTAATTTCAGATCAACCGAATGACAGTGTGACAGATGGACCAACGTTCAAAACAGCGTGTAAAATACTTTTTTTTGTGTGTATAGCAGTTTTGCTACACCAAAGTATTTGTGTGTCGCAATTTTTAGTTGTTGCATAGCACTTTTGAAAAAAATTTAAGGATCTGAAAATCACGAAACTTGGGGAATCGGAAAATCGCAAAAACTTCGGGGATCCAAAAGTTGCCGAACTCCGGGGATTCAATTATCGCGGTACTGCAGGGATCCGAAAGTCGCGAAACTACGGCGATCCGAAAGTAGCGGAACTCCGGGGATTTGAAAGTCGCGAAACTATGACGATCCCAAAGTTGCAGAACTACGGGGATCCGAAAATTGCAGAACTCCCTGGATTCAAATATCGCGGAACTCCGGGTATCCGAAAAACGCATAACTTCGTGGATCTGAAAGTTACGAAACTACAGCGAACCGAAAGTCGCGAAACTACGACGATCAGAAAGTCGCGAAACTATGGCGATCCACGACTTTTGATTTAGCTTTGTATCGCAACTAAATGCGATACAAAGCTAAATCGCTATCGCAAGTTTTAACTTTGGTGTCGCGTTTCGCGATGCGATACCGCTTATTTTACACGCTGGTTCAAAAATTACTTTTTCATAATCTACCTTCTCCAAAGCGTGTAGGAAACAAAATCTCTGTCACACATTTTCAACTTCATCCCAATATTCCTTATTTTATATTAGGTAATTGAAGGTAGAAATTTCTGTTTTATTTCTTAGTTCCTGTGACCGACCCAAAAAGGTGGAAAGCATCAACGGCAAGGAAGTGGTTGACATTGCCTGTGGTGGGGCCCACAGTGCATGCATAACTTCAAGTGGGGAGCTGTACACTTGGGGAAAAGGTCGTTACGGAAGGCTGGGTCATGGAGACAGTGAAGACCAGCTCAAACCTAAGAGAGTAAGTCTAGTTTATATTTGTACTGTTGTAGAAAAACGACTACCAAGTTTATTTTGACAAAATAAAAGGTGGAAGGATCGAAGAAAATTATTCCGTTGTTAAGATGATATTTCAAGTTGGTGAGATTTTGGGCATAGAAGAATTAATTCGTTTATTGCAGGTTTTAAGAACATGGTAGGCTTCGTAAAAATCGAGTTCCCTAATGCTCGAAGGTTTAACCGAAATTGAGATTGAGAAGAAATCAAAACAAAGATTAAACTCCCAGAAATGTGTATTGACTGAAGGTTTTTGGTTTTTTTTTGAGTTCATTCCTTTTGGTTAATTAACATAAGCTTCATGTTGTTTAAGTATACTTTTAGCTAATTCTAATATTCTCTTCATTTTTTTTCTATGTATGAAAGCCTGCATTGGCATTTGACATTGTAAATGCCCCAGACATTTAAAACGTCAATGGAATCTTTCAGATTGACAAACTTGTATCAGTACAAGAGAAAATAACTTAAAATTTTAAATTTTAAAAATGTTTCCACTAATTTTACTGATAAAGATAAAATGGAACAATAATTAAGTTTGTTTTCTCCTTTTTTGACTATTTACTTACATTTCTCTCTTTTGAACAAGCCAACAATCACACTCTCTTTCAGGTTGAACTCTTGGTCAACTACAACGTGACTGACGTCGCCTGTGGCTCAGGTGATGCTCAGACCCTCTGCATAACGGACAACGACTGCGTTTGGTCTTGGGGCGATGGCGACTACGGGAAACTGGGTCGAGGCGGCAGCGACGGCTGTAAAATTCCCGTAAAGATTGATGCACTTACGGGAATGGGAGTGATTAAAGTTGAGTGTGGGTCGCAATTTTCTGTGGCTTTGACCAAGACTGGTAGTGTGTATACATGGTGAGTAAAATTTTTTTTTTCTCTTGGGTTGATTAGCTTTTTTCTTTTAACAAGAAGATGGTTGTATAAATAGAGGTTTGTTTAAGAATATACTGGGTCCTTCATTGGGAAACTGAGTCATGGAAGTAGCGACAGCTATAAAATTCCCGTAAAGATTGATGCACTTACGTAAATGGGAGTGATTAAAGTTGAGTGTGGGTCACAGTTTTCAGTGGCTTTGACAAAGACTGGGAATTGGGTTCGTACGTCTTGAATTTCCTAAAAAAATCCTGAATTTCATATCTTTTTCTAAGACATGAAAATTTTTTCCCCTCCTTTCCTGCCATTTTTTTTTCTCCCGTACTTTGTCTGGGTGTCCAGTTTACTGGTTGAAAAAGTCATGAAATTAGAGCAAAGGTGACAAAAATCTTACAAAATCCCCAAAAGGAGATTTTTTCTTCCCCCCCAAAAAAGAGTTTGGCTCTTAAACCGAAGCCTCAAACTTTCCACAACATTTACAACCCTTGTTTCCTTCATTCTCAGTCTATATTAATAAAAACAAATCTTAAATTTTAATAAGAAACAAGGGCAAAGAATAAACTTTAATCAAAGATAAATTCATTAAAATTTGAAGATGAAATAAGATTGGATTGCACTGATGTGTCTTCAAATATTAACCACCAATTAGTGTAATCCCCCATTAAAAGATAATAAATCTTCACCTGACCAAGATATGCAGTCCAATAATACTTCCTGGTTCGCTTTTTTACAGCTTAGTAATTTTCACGAAATCCTCCCCCCTCGATTTTTGATGCTCAGAAATCTTTATTTTACTTCATTTTTAAAATTATGTAAACAAATTCATTACAATGCTTTTGAACTAAGTGTTTTTAGATTAAAAAATAATTAAAACTCTACTAATTTCTCCAAAATATCTGAATTTCAAGATTTAATTTTTGTAACAAAATCAACTACTGAATTACTTTTTTCAGGGGTAAGGGTGATTACCATCGTTTAGGTCATGGAACCGATGACCATGTCCGGCGACCAAGAAAGGTTTCTTCTCTTCACAACAAGAAGGTCATTTCTATAGCTGTTGGATCTCTGCACTGTGTTGTTTGCACAGATACAGGTATGATCGCAATTTTAAAAGATAATATAGATGCCAACAAACTAAGTTTTATTTATAAGTAAGTTGAAACAAGTTTTATGGGTAGGAGTTAAGTGAAGAGTACAGGGGAAATAGAGCTTGATTTTAATATTAATATGTATGTATCAGGATCCTTTGGGAACAATAGTGAGTCCTCGCCTAAACTGGTCTAAAGAAACCCGTTTACTCACATTGTTTTGCTCACACGGCAACCCTGATTCACGCCAGAGATTAGTTGTCACAAGTCATATGTTTGTACCACGAAAGAAAAACTGGTTTTCCGTCGCCATTGTCCACCAAGCACAAAAGAATTCGGAAAGCTTCCTGTGAAATCAAGCGCTTTTTTCCCTGTACTCTTCAAGCGTGAACATTCTGTGCCAAATTTTTCTGAGGTGGATTTCTGTTTATTGTAACCATTTCTGTTAAATTCAACTGTTCTTCTAAAACTATGAACTGCCTGAAATTCTGATTTTTCTTTTCACCTAATTATTTAATTATCTAAGTAATTTTTACCAGAAATCGTAATATTGCACAAAATACTCTATATTTTCTTGCTTACTTTCTTAGTATGTATATATTTTTAAAATAACCATGTATATATTTTTAACAAAAATTATACAGAGGAGTAAAATCTCAACTCTTTGGAATGTATGTTGATGGAAATATCAATTTATTAAAAATTTCTAAATGTAGTTGGGTTGAATTTCTTTCACCAAAGATCTGTCTGTTAAAAGTACACATGTTGATAGTTGTATCAAAACTTCAATCAAGAGTATATGTATGTTTGAAAGTGGAAGTTTCAAAACTCTCATTCTCCAAAGTATAATTAAGGTATAGGATTCAGTGCTTTCATTGGAAATTTTTGATAATGATTGGGAATGAGCCAATGAATGGGCCAGGCCCTATATCTTAGTTATACTTTTGAGAATGCAAGTTTTGTGTGAAATTATACCCTTCATTTTTGTTTAAAAAATATTTATTTTAAACTATCAAATGGATTGTTTTTACAACATACAAGACTTGTTAAAATTTTAAATCCTCAATAAAGCTGAATATCAGTAACTAAAATTTTGGGATAGAATTCAAATATCTTTTTCCAGGAAAACTTTTTGGTTGCATTCCTTAAGCAGTCCTGGCAAATGAGCCAATGCTGTAGTACATTTTTCTAAAATAATTTTTTTTTATATATTTATATTTCCAGGTGAAGTGTACACTTGGGGTGACAATGATGAAGGACAACTTGGAGATGGGTCGACAAATGCAATACAGAGACCAAGGCTTGTTTCAGCCCTCACAGGTAGAGATTCTAAGGTTTATGCGTAATAACTGTATTTGAATGTATAACATAACTTCTAGTAGGATAGAGCGTCAAATTTATGCGGAACGTAAATCACTCTGGTTTGGCATTTGTAACTCTGAAATTGAGACTTAGAAAAAAGAAAGCGATTTAAAATTGCTTTTAAGTTTAATTATAATTTGTTTCAATATCAGAGAAGACCTCTAGTGAAATTGCTTTTTTTTTATTTTATAAGTCTCATGATATTAGAAGATACCTGAAGTTTCCCAAATATTTATTAACGCCGAAAATTTGCTTTCCAAAGTTTTGATATCTTGAAATCGGCAAAGTTTTATGTTTTCAGAAATGTCGGAATTTCCTGTTTCAAGAATCAGTGCAGAATTCCAATTTCAGAACAACTGAGAATGACTTTGTTATTGAAATTGTTTTGATGTTGGATTATTTACGGTTGATTAACAGATAGTTCTGGATAAGAGATACAGATAATCGAGATTAACTGTATAATAAAGTATGCTTCTCAAAGAGGAATAGTATCAAAGAATAATTTAACCAAACTGAATAAAACTAACTCTCTTAAGTCAGTCTGAAATCTCAAGTGCTTTAATTATACTTTACAAACATCCTTATATCTTTTTCTTCTTGTCATGTCCATGAATGTGCTGGGTTATATTCGACCGAAGCTGTCGTAGACACTAGACAGCTTCAGCAACTTCAACCGCCTTTTCAGGGTAAAGCAGATCCTCTGGTTCTTCAAAAAAGCAAATCCCGAAAAGCCTGGTCTGAAATGCTGGGCAGCTAAAAATTTGCTGCGGCGACAGTTGAACATCAGGACAGTTTGGGCAATGTGTTGAATAGATTTTCTGTCCCTCGCCTGAGATTTTTAATCCTTTCAAATGTCCTGTTCGTAGTCTGGTCATTGTTGAAGCTATTGTACGGTTACAGTTTAGGGCAGGGATGGAGTATTTAAAATTATTGTTGATAAGTCTTCAGCTGGCAACTGCATTGGGGTCTACTAGAGTTGTGATGTTCGCTGATTGCTGAAAAGCAATCCTTATGTAATTAATTTGTTAACACTTTAAAGACGGGCGTCGACTGACCCATAGACTAAGAATCTTCTAGACCAGCAACTTAGTCTAATGCCTAACTCTCCTACCGTGTCGAAAGGAACTAATACACTATTAAAGATTGGTTTGTTGATTGGCATAATTGTACTTTACGATTGCAGCGCACTGTTTTTTCGGAATGTACAGCTGTTTAAAAAAATTTCCCCACTAGTGATTATTTCGACCGTTAGTCATCCTATAAAATTGAACCTTTTTGACTATGTGAACTTATAGCATTCTGAATTAATTGCATGACACAAAATTTGCATAAGGGGCCGTCTTAATATTAATAATGTTACCATCTTTAAAATTTTCAATAGCAACACCCAATTTTAATTTCTTGGAAGTGTGAAGAACCCTCGAAAACCCCTAAATCTAAGTTTTTTTTAACATTTGGATGAATATTTGACGTGTTATTCAATCGAATCACTTGTGGACCTTTGGGGGACCATGTCTAAAATGACAAGCGTAGTCAGTTTGTAGGTTTATTAAAGGAGGAAAAAAAGCACAAGGTCAAATGTCTTGAGGATGGAGCCCTACGAGGGTCATAAAAGTCAATGAGTAGCTGTACATATTCAAAAATAAAGTCGAAAATAAGTTGTCGTCAAAAATAGTTCCCTTTTGTCACTTGATAAGGGTTCTAAATTACGAGGCGTAATTGGCTCTGTGCTCAGTTAAAGCTTCTAAAGGTGGCTAGAAATAGGCAGCCAGAAACCTTTACATCAGTTCCCTTAGACACAACGGGGGCACTGTTTCTAAGCAATTTCAATATGGAAATTCTCCAATAAAAATCCAATGAGAGTTTCAAACTTAGAGTGTTCTTAGTCTATGGGTCAGTCGACGCCCATCTTTAAAGAGTAACCTAAGACTTAATATCTTGAAAACTTTTATGAGTTCTAAAAAAAAAAACCAGTTATATGGTACTACATCTTATAGGATCATTTCATGTTTTTACAATTTATAAAGAGAGCATATAAATGATATTTTTTTCTCAGGAAAGAAAATAAACAAAGTGGCATGCGGATCAGCACATACAGTAGCATGGTCGACATGCAAAACTAGCCAAACTGGCAGGCTACCATCCACGATACCTCTGGAGTACGACTACTTGAAAGATATTGAGATTCCAATACTGAGGAACCGGTACTGTCTCTTGTACCACTTCTCAGAACTTTTCTGTGCCTCAATATCCATGTTTGACCTTGGGAATGATAACCTGAGAGGACTTTTAGTGTCTTCTGGAAAGGTAGATTTAAAATATATCTTTAATATCATTTGTGTATATATTGACTTAAGTTTTGTAGTTTTAAAATCATGCCTTGTTTTTGTATGTCTAAATTTGATTAGGCTTTGGAAGCAAAACTCTTGCTTTCTATTTATAGCCTCTGACAGAGCCTTAACACAGTTACTATATGTCTTGTAATTTAGAAGACTCTATTACTGCATTCCGTAAATTGTGTCTTAGCACTGTAATTGGCATGTTTAACTTCATGAGTCTCAGCGGTTCCAGTTGTGTTCTTTTCATTTTCTGTATTGTTTTGGGGATAAGTTGAACTAATTATTTCAGTTTGATATTAAAAATATTTGAAATGCTAAATGATTTTTGACTGTGTATGTTTTCATAGTGATTTCTTTTGATTTTTCTCCATTGTTTGTAGAATTGCTTTGTTTACTTTTAGTCTTTTTACGTTGTTTAACTTATTGTATGGTAATCTGTAGGATAGTTTTATCTAAATAATAAAAAATTATTAAATATGATTAATACTAAATATCCATCAATTCTGCTGCACATCAAGAGTGAAACCAAAACAACCAATGACAACTTACTTTATGAGAAGTTAATTACAAATGCTAAAATAAACTTGAATTGTGAGTTTTTAGTTTTCCTCTTTTGAAATAAAATAATTTATAGATATTGAAATATTATTTTTTTCTCTATTTGTACAGGAAGCTGCTTTCAGGAAAGTTCTGCAAGCTACAATGATTAGAGATCGACAACATGGACCAGTTATTGAATTAAATAGAATGCAGGTTTGTGTTCAGTCACTCAGAAAACTTTACATACACACTGACTTATTGCTTTTATAATTTTTATAGCACCGATTCCCTTTTAGTAATTTGTTTACACTACTCTAAAAATTCTTAATTTAAATACATAGTCATGATTACAGGTCCAGTGGCTTAGTGATAGTGCTTCGCATTACCACGCCACTGGTCAGGGGCATCGAATCCAGGTTTGGGCAAAGTTCACCCATTCTTTCATCCCTTCAGTGAGTCGATAAAATAGGTACCAAGCATCTTGGGAACTAAACGCTAGAGTTCCGTGTGAGGCTGACCACCTTACCAGGACATATGCCTAGTACCCCAGAGCCCTAGGTCACGAAAGCTGAAATGGGCATGGCAGGCCTTAGCCCAATAATGAGCTGTTGCGCCAAGGAGTTTAGTTTAGTCATGATTACATCTTTATCTAAACACAATCATCAGCAAAATCATTTGATTATACATAATAATTTAGGTAATTTTTTTTAAATTCAATAATTTAAAAAAAATCAAGTTTGTATGTTATGTTTTCTAGTCTACATTAATTATTTTGACTACTTTCAGGTGAAAAAGTCTCGATCCAAAGGAGGCTTTGCTGGTACAGATGGCTCGAAATCTGTGTTTGGTCAAATGGTTTCAAATATGGGCATCATCACCCAAGAAAGCTTACTTTTGCCCCACAGAATATGGAAAGTCAAATTCATTGGTGAGTTTAATCTCAAGTTTTATTTATAAAATTTGCTGCTTTAACCCTTTTGCTACGAAGAAGTTTTGTTTCCTGGTAATATGTGATAGGAATATCATTATCGAATCCATAGTCGGACAGCCATCGTGGGCCAGTTCAGTAGTGAAAGGGTTAAATTATAATGCATCTTCATTTCCTTCTATAAATTTTAGGTGAAAGTGTGGACGACTGTGGTGGCGGTTACAGTGAATCAGTGGCCGAGATGTGCGATGAACTCCAGAATGGCTCCCTGCCTTTACTCATACTGACCCCTAATGGCCGAGATGATTCCGGAACAAACAAGGATTGTTTTTTGCTCAACCCATCGGCCAAGTCAAGTTTCCACATGGAAATGTTTAGGTTTTTAGGTAAGACTTAACCCCTTCCTTCTCGCTCCCAAGAAAACATAGATATATATAGAAAGTAGCAGGTGTGCCCTTCAGTTTCGCAATCCCGTACATTGCAATACAAATCCCGCGATTGTGTGATGAGTTACACTTTACCCCGTTTTTGCAATGCATCACGGGATACTGGTTTCAAAAAAATGCTGTTGCAAAAGAGTTACATGCAATAAAAACTGCATTTTTAATATGCTTCTTTTATGAAAACATACCTCATATCTGCCAGAAATTATCAATACATATCCAGCTATAAACTTAGGCTAGCAGAACTGGTAAAAAGTTTTAATTAGTTAATATTAAATATATATTTGTGTTAGTCGAATTTATCTCATGGTGCCATCTGGTGGCTTATGGCATGCCATGGCAATAGCTTTCAAACTGCCTTATGGGATACTGGTTTAAAAGTGGCATCACCTTTTTCCCCCCTAGGGGCCAATCTGCTACTTTCTATATCTATACTAGAAAATAAAGAGGGGAAATTTCTCCTACTCTTTCTTTGCTCCTATGATATTTCCGGGATGGAGTCTTCAGTAGTAACACTTCAATAAGGACCAATAGGATTAGCTAATTTTTTTTTAATTTTCAAGCTAAAAAACAAATAAGGGATAAAAAAAATAGGCACTTTTTTTGGCCATTTTATTGAAAATTATCCTATCATCCCTATGTTGTTGTTGCTTTGTCCCATCATGTGATAACCTGACAAAAAATTCCTATTTAAGAAATAAACAGCCAAAACTTTGCTAAAATAATTGGTTCATTAATTATAAGTGGAGGAAACAGAAAATTTTAATTAGAAATTTTTCTGCTTTTTTTTTTTTAAAAAAAAGACTATTTGAACTTTGTTACTTATTATACATATTTAAGTTAATTTTTTTTCATTTGTTGAAAACAGAATTTTTAAATATATGAGTAGTATACCTGAGCAAGAGAGAGTGGTAGTAGTGGGTTCCCTTCTACTGCGCTATGTGAGATGGGAATGAACTTCTCAGTGTTAAAATTGGCTCCTACAACTGAAGTAACAGGTCAACTGCAGTAACCACAAAAATGGAATAAACCATTTTGGCTTTGAATTAATTAGTCTTTCCTAATGTTTCACTACTTGCTAGAGTTATTGAGTTTTTACAGCAATGGTCTAAGTCATTCGGCCAGGTACTGCAGTTTACCTTCCCTCTGCAGTTTAGCCAATGGTAGTAGTGCTACCATGCCGTATGACGTAGCTAAGAACTTGTCAATGTTGATAGCAACTCTTACCTCCTCATCACTCCTGGGAATTGGGGCTGTTACAATATGCTCATAAGCAGAAGTGCCTTAGTCTTCATAATACCTTTGAGACAGACATTGTTATTAAGTCTGTCTAACCTATAAGAAAGTTTCTAAAAGTTTAAGGACAGAAAGCATAAGTCATTGTTATGGATGTACTGCGTTTTACCTGCCCTTGACAGATCAGTCCGCTTGAATGTTCTTCATTTTAAAACAGGGACTGGGGAGCCCAGTCGGTTAGGCACTCGCCTAGCTAAGAAAAATCCCAGGTTCGGGTCCAGTCATCGCCGATATAACTGCCGAGCTATAAACAACCCGTGTAAGGGAGTGCCCCTTAAATATACTTCAAAGTCCTTACACTGCGTATGACGTCGCCCTTAACGGTTGCGTTGAGTGCCTACTCAGGTGTCGGCTCGTCACTTGACTGGGGTTCTAAAATACGACGCCCGTCGCCAATAGCCCTCTTGTAGCTCCAGTGCGACGATAATTCAAACCAAACCATTTCGAAACATTTTATTTTATTTCACGTATCATTCTTTGCAGGCATGTTGATGGGCATAGCAATGCGGACAGGCAGTCCTCTCAGCCTCAATTTAGCTGAGCCTGTGTGGAAACAGTTGACAGGAATGACCTTAACTCCAACAGACCTCACTGAAGTGGACAAAGACTATGTAGCTGGTAAAAGTTTTTTTTAATTGGCTATGATTTGTTGATTATTTATTAGTCTATCATTTTGTTTTCAATCTAGATCAGAAGGGCTTTGGAGCCCAGTTGGTTAAGCACTAGCTTAGCATGTGGAAGGTCCCAGGTTTGAGTCCGGGCATCGCCAAAATAGCTGCTGACCTATAAACGGCCCGTGCAGCCAAAAATGTCCGACGAATAATACCCCTTGTAAGGGAGTGCACGTAAAATATCCTTCAAAGTCCTAATGCTGCGTACGATGTCGCCCCTTAACGGTTGCGTTGTGTGCCTATTCGGGTGTTGGCTCGTCACCTGACTGTGGTTCTAAAATACGAAGCCCATCGCCAATAGCCCTCGTGTAGCTCTAGTGTGATTCTGATTCAAACCTAACCTAATCAATCTAGACCAGTGGGTCCCAATCTTTTCTGGACCATCGCCTAATTCTTTAGGTTGATAATCATCAGTCGCCCTCTTTTAATTTCCATGTTATGTCTAATAATAATTTGAGTTAAAGTGTAACTATAAACAGTTTTATAACACTTACTGCCGTTAATAAAAACAACCAAAGAAGCTTTATCCGGTCACTTTTGAATAAAATCGAAATCATAAAACATATTTTTATCATATTTTCAAAAAACGAAAGTGAAATAATTAACTAAGATATTTTTACTGGTTTCTAGAAAATTTAAGAAGGTTGAAAGTAAAAATATTTTGGTTTGGTTATGGTTGGAGAATGATTTTACTGTACAAATGTAAAACATTATTTAAATTTTCCACCTTTGAATAATCATCGCCCCTCAAGTATTTTTCGCCCAGTAGGGGTGCGATTTTTCCCAGGTTGGGAACTGCTGATCTAGGCGATACCAGCGAATATTGATTTATGTTTAGAGGCAATTATTAAGTACCTTCTGTAAAATTTATGAAATACTTTCTTTACTTTAAATGCTTGGCGATTTTTGTATCTGCATGTTTTAACTTGGTTAGATGTTAACCCTCCCCATGAAGTAAAAAAAAAGTTAGTTTTTTTTTCAATTTGACTTGTTCTAACTATTTTGAGTTGGTAGTGCTGCATGATATTAAGTAATGTACTTCAATATAATTCTGTTTACTTTTCAGCATATCAACTTTGCTTTATCCATTTGTTAACCAAGAAACCAAGCCAAATCAATTTTTGACCCAGAAAGTATTTAATTCACTTAAATTAATTTTCAAAGGCCATGTTTCACATCTTAGGTGGCAACATTTCCCAATAGTGAAAATAATTTCTCGATCGGTTAATCAATGGTAGTGGGCAGGGTCTTTTTTGTCATACCGCCAATCACTAAATGAATGTACTTGTGAAAAGAAGGCAATTAAACTTATTTATTTTTATTTCAGGTCTTGTGAGTGTGCGCTACATGGAACCTGACAATATTAGAAAGTTTGATTTGCCATTCAGTACTCACAGTACAACTGGAGTAGAAATTCCTCTTAGTTCTAAATACGCTTATGTGACGCCTGAAAATCGAATGGAATATATTCGACTTGCTCTTAGCTATAGGTAGGACATTAGTCTATGCTCTGTTATATGATGCTTTTGTTTTACAGGATTAGTCAAAATGATAGGACAATAAATAAGAAAGTTTGATAAGGTAAGTTTGGTTACAATAAACATACATTCGCCTAAAAATAGTTTTCTTATTGTCCTATTCATTTTGATAACCCTGTATTTTTATCTGAATTATTAGCCTACATTAGCCACAATCAAAACTAAGTTTGAAAAGTCATAGGCTCTCATAAGCTGTTAGTTTACTTATTCATTTTTTTTCTTAAGGAAACTCATAAATTTAAAATTAATGTTTGCAGATAGTACTTAATTATTTTGACATTTGTTTCATAAGTAGAGTTAAGTAAATTTAAGTTACCAGTATTCAATTTATAGATGTTTTTAAAAA
This sequence comes from Hylyphantes graminicola, assembly GCA_023701765.1. Taxonomy (NCBI): domain Eukaryota; kingdom Metazoa; phylum Arthropoda; class Arachnida; order Araneae; family Linyphiidae; genus Hylyphantes; species Hylyphantes graminicola. The sequence continues at coordinate 30,272,837 of CM043112.1, forward strand.
ATAGATTAGAATTAATAAATATAATTTTGAAAAATAAATTGTTTGAGAGGTTTCAAGGGTTTGACATATTTTTATATGGGCCTCATAGCTATTTCATCTCCCACAAACATTGGATGCCTTAGATTTGCAGAAAGGACACTACAAAATGCTATTTCAATCACATATTTTTTGTTTCATTCTATTTTGCTAAAAAATGTAAGTAAAGCATTACTAATTATACACGGTCCAGTCACTTTAATGTGACCACCATGTATTTTTCACGTCAGAGTTAAATAACCAATCAAAAATGGGACTGTCCAAAATCAGCGACGGGGCAAATGTGGTGCACCACGGTTCATAGATGACAGGTGAACAACTGTTGTGAAGGTGCGTTTGAGAAGATAGACGGGCTACCATTGAGCAAATGACAACCAAAATGAACCAAAAGTGTTTCAAACATTTAAGTGGTCATTTGCTCAACGGTAGCCAGTCTTTCTGCCTGAATACTTTTACCATGGCGGCACACGCACAGTTCATCAACTCAGCCGTTTCGGAAATGTTTCCACCCTTGGCCCGTAAGCAAATGATCGTGTCCTTTTGGACATCTGATAAATCGCTTCGTTTCTTCATTGCGCCAACGATTGAAATGTTTTCCAAAGCCCTCACACACCCTATATATACGCTCAACTGCACTGTGCTGCCACCTGCCTTCTGTGATTGGTTATTTAACTCTGACGTGGTGGTCACTTTAATGTGGCTAGACTGTGTAGATTTCAATACAAATAAATAAGTTTTTTTCTAATTTAGGCTCCATGAATTTGATGATCAGGTGGCTGCAGTTCGTGAAGGAATGTCAAAAGTGGTGCCTGTCCCCTTGTTGTCCCTATTTACTGGTTCAGAACTGGAAACAATGGTAACCTTATCACTAAGAAAAATACACTTAATTCTTACTTTTAGTAGCAATAGCAGAAAGCATACTATTAGTAATGAATAAACATACATTTTATTTCAATGATGTCTGAGGTTAACACGGCTTCAATGGTGTGGTGGACTCTGAAGACATTTATTTGTTAGTCCACTTAGTCTAGTCTTTTGTCCTCCTAGGCACGATAAATGTGAACCAAGCTTGTTTGAATAGTTAACTAAGGGTTCATTCTTACACAATCCACTTTATAAGGACAAACACTTGTAAATCTCTTAAAATAAAAGGAAGATTTGGGGTTTATTAGGTTTGCTTTTGTGATTGCTAATTGTATTTTTTTTCTCTGCCACAATATGCTTGTGCATTTCAGCAGCAAACACTTCCTTCAAGGGATAAGGTAAAAATTCACTCTAGAACTTCAAAGATAAGAACCATTTAGGTTTAACCCTTTCAGTCCCAATGAGAATTTGGCATCATCATTTTAGAAAAGAATATTCTAATCATCTATAGTCATTTATGATATCAAAAAGCACATAATTTGATTTGTTAAACTTTTTTCCTATTAGCAAGTATTTTTTATTAATCCCAATAGATGTCAGCGCTATTATTTTTTTTTTCAAATTAGAATCAGAAACATGATGATGCCAAATGACATCACTGGGACTAGAAAGGTTAATCTGTACCCTGTAGTTCATTATTTAGTACTAAATCAATATTTCAATCTCCTTCAACAGGTATGTGGCAGCCCTGAGATTCCGATCCACCTTCTGAAGGCTGTGGCTACATACAAAGGAGTGGAGCCTGATTCCCCATTAGCCACATGGTTCTGGGAAGTCCTGGAAGAATTAAGCAGTGGCGAGAGATCGCTGTTTCTGAGATTCGTGTGGGGAAGAACACGACTCCCACGCACTATTGCTGATTTCAGAGGAAGGGACTTTGTGCTACAGGTAAGAAGAAGATGGTCCGGGCATCGCCAAAATAACTGCGAACCTATAAACGGCCCGGGCAGCCAGAAATGTCCAACGAATAATACCCCGTGTAATTGAGTGCATGTTAAATATCCTTCAAAGTCCTAACGCTGCGTACGATGTCGCTCTTAACAGTTGCGTTGGGTGCCTATTCTGGCGTCGGCTCGTCACTTGACTGTGGCTCTAAAATACGATGCCCATCGCCAATAGCCCTCGTGTAGCTCTAGTGCGACGATAATTCAAACCTAACCTAACAGGTAAGAAGATAATAAGTTGACTATTAAGTAAGAAGAGATAATGGTTGACTATTAAGTGTATTAAATCATGTAAAATATGTATTTTATACTCAAATTGTTACTCAAAGTTATAAAATGACATCTATTAAATAAATTTTAACACTATGTGCTATTAGTAAGCACTTTAATTTACTCCTTCTCTAGTCAATTATTTTTATCCAGGAAATAAATTTCGAATTTGCCCACTTTTTACATTATTTGTCAAATAATGTAAAATTTAAATAGTGAAGCCATTTTATTTTTCTTTAAGGACAATGCCTTCTTTATGAAGGCATTTTGGATATCATATAAATGCATATTATTTGCGTTATAACCAATGAGTTAACCAAAAATTGTTGTTATAAGCAAAATATTATAACATTAAGGTTCATGGGCAATTCAAGGGACAAAACCCTTATAATATAATAAAGTTGTCGTTGTAAGCAAAGTCATTTTAGTCGAGTTTTACTGTAGTTACATTCAAATGTGTTTTATTAGGAACTTGAATATAGAAAGCTTATTAAATATATTACAACATAAAAAGGTGCGCCCCTAGAGAGTCGAAGAGTGTAGGCTGAATTGGCATTTACTCTACTAAAAAAAGCAAAGATGTAAGGTAATAAGGATCATGCCAATTTCGCTAATTTTTAATACAACTAATTCACTAATTTTTAATACAATTTATTGTGATCATACAATTTATAGTGATAACTTTGTGTGTGTGTGTTTATATACACCATTGCACATTTTAGTGAAACTTTAAACTAGAACTGAAGTGTTTCGTTTTTCAGTTTGTAAATATTTTATTGTTATTAGGTTATGGAAAAGTACAACCCACCTGATCATTTCCTACCAGAAAGCTACACCTGCTTCTTCTTACTTAAAATGCCAAGGTAAGAATTTCTGGCATTCTTAAAGAAATTTAAGAAGTTTTCAATCTATTTAGTTTTAATATAGTTTTGGTATGTATTCGCTGGATGTTAGGTCGTACAATGTAGTTGTTCTGCTGTCTTTACTTGTTGATTCCTTTTTTCCGGCAGTATCCTGTCACATTAGCATTTATAATATTTTATTTGTTGTTGAACATTTATTTTATATAACCACTAGGGGGCAAAGCCCCCTGCTCGCTACCAATCGCCAACCCCCGGGAATTGCTACACAATTCCTATTTGTTTGCTCCGCAAACAAAACATGTAAGACTAATATGAGGATACTGCCAGTGCAGGAATGCTCATCTATACAATCCGAGTAGTTTCCGTGGGACTGCTCCAGGGCATCACGTAGCTCTAATGCAAAGCCACGGGACGCAACTTGAAGCAGCCCTGGCACAAAACAAGCACTCTGCCATACTTACTTTCACCGTTTCTGATTGACTGAAGCCGCAAAAGTCACGTGGCTTTCAAGTGTCCGACAGTTACAATTTTATATTATATCGAGATTCAAAGAGTTGATATAACCATTCAAGCAGTCGACCTACAAATCAAAATTTAAACAGAGTAGTTTAAAACTTCAAATTCTACAATAAATACTTTTAAGTTTTTGGAAATAATGATCATCACCCTTCTTAACTATCTCCAAAATCTTAATTTAATCCGTATAGCATTCATATGAACCTTCAGGAATATTATCAATAATAGTCTGAATATCATCTCTACTAGGAATTATAGTAGAAAATTGTTTTTCTGGAATAGTTGTTTTAGTAATTGCATCTTTAGGCATTGCGAATGTGGGTATTTCGGAACTGAGTTCCACACAAATATCCACATGACTTTTCAATTTGCCCTTAAGGCCAAATCCCAAACGATCGGACCATGTACCGTTCTTTTCTAGCCTGTACATGGTTTTGATAGCCTCTCCGCTCAGAAAAATATCTAAAGGAGGGATTGACAAAAGGATCTCCAGCGCAGCAGTAGGAGTGCTGGAGAAAGCTCCACTGACATATACAAGAGCAAGTCTCTGAACCTTTTGCAACACTGAAGTATAGGTGCTCTTATTAATGGCATTGATCCAAACTAAACAACCATATTTAATAATGGGCCTAGCAATGGCAGTATAAATCCATAAAGCAGCCTTGGGTTTGAGACCCCAGTTTTTCCCCAAAACTCCTTTGCAGGTTAATAACGCATTAGTAGCTGATCGTTAACTACACTCCTTGCCAACCTAATTTGGGTAAATAGAAATATGCTACAGAGAAGATCCTTCCGCGGATGTAAAGAGTTCCATAAATTTTGTGAATCCATCCAGAAAACATGATTAAAACATTACTTTCAATTAAGGTCTAATAGATTTAAATATTATTTGAGAAAATTTCTCAAATTTATCAGAATGAAAAGTGTATTTTGGTTAAATTGTATTGAGACCATTTTGTATGTAAATGTTACCTTACAAGAGTTTTCAACTAACGGATCAAACACGCTTTTCCCCCTGCCTTTTTACTATTTGTTTTTACCCAGGTTAGGTTGGCAGGGAGTGTAACTTTTAACTTAATTTTCTTCAGATACTCGTGCAAGCCTGTGCTGAGAGAGAAGCTTCGGTACGCCATCCACTTCTGCAAGTCAATCGACACCGACGACTATGCCAGACTCTCACAGCCACACCCATACGCCGCCACCGACTCTGAAGAAGAGGCAGAAACCACCGCCTCAGATGAGCCCCCACCGGACTCTTTTGCCTCACAGTAACCGACTCAGGGTGTCTACTGGTCGGGAAAGTCAAGAAAAAGTCATAAAAACAAAAATGGTCAAGAAAGTCCCCAGAGTCGTGACATTAGAGCAAAGATCACAAAAATTTAAAAAATTGTCAAAAAATACAAATTTTCCTCAGATTTTATATTGTTAGTATTTTTTTGTCGTTAATTTTTCTGGGAAAGTCTTTGAAAAGTGTTAGAATTTTTTTTTCTTAGAAGTGTATGATGCGATAGCGGCTTGAATTTGCTCTGTATTGCATCATGTACTTATGTTTTGTCTTTGTAATTTTTTCTTTAGCCGATTAATTATTTAAGCGGTTGTAAAAGTTTCTGAAAAAGGTCGAGAAATGTTCTAAAAAGGTCTTGACAACTGGCTTTCTCCATAATATATGCAATCTTTTACCAGCAATATAATTTTACATTTTACAAAAAAGTTAGTTTTAAATTCATATGCTATTTAAACATAAGATACGATTTTACAACTAGTCACTCGGCTGTGGGTTATTTAAAAGTGACTAAATTAAGCTTGTGAGCATTCCAACTGGGTTTTTCCATAATTTACGCAATCTTTTTACCAGCAATAAAAGTTTAAATTTTACAAAAAAACTAGTTTTTACCCTCTGTGCGTTAGCCTCAGCTTTTTCCGTATTTTGAGCATCCATATTTCTTACAGTAACTTTAAATTAAAAAATTTTATAATTAATAAAATTTTAGTCATAACGTACTTTTTTTCATTTGGAAATGTTTGTAAAGTAGTCTCGTAAAAAAAGCCTGATTCTGATTCTTAAAATAAATATTTTATTTGAAATAAATTTAATTAAAAATGTATACAGTGAAAAAAACCATACATATTTCGTCACTATAACCAGGTTAAACTTTATGATAGATGTAATTAACTTACAGGTCTCTATAATCCAACTATTTGAAATTGGTTCAAATATTTTATTTTTAGTTTTAATAAGTTTTCTCAAAATATACAGACAAGTTTCAAAATGTGGCAGAATAGGTTCTATTAACCTGTAAATCGGCTACATTTATCACGTAAAAAAAAACTGTGAAAAACTGCCACTTTTTTCCCATTGGATAAACCCAGAGGCACTTTGGTTTGGAGACTCGCAGTAAATCGGGCTCATTCGCACGTAGCAACAGCAGTTTCATTTGTTTACTATTACCAAATAATTTTGGTTTCCAAATTAGTCCAGGCAACGAAGAGTTCTAGAGGGAAAGTTTTGGAACACAATTTTTGACTTCATAACTTTGTTTAGACTAGTTAGGAGGTAAACATATCAAAAGTCCCCGCCCCTAGCCCCTGTGCTAAAGGGGGGAGGGGGGGTTGATTGTCCCATTTTTCGGTTTTTCGCTTATATCTCGAAAACTATGAGTTCTAGCTATATAATTGTATACACAAAATGAAAGCTGATTAAATTTGCTACAAGCTGCACCCCTCAAGTGTTTTAATATCTTGTATAGTTTTCGAGATATCCGCTCTTGAAAGTCAGTAATTTTGGAGAAAACACTTCTCCCCCCACATTTTCCCTCTTTTTTGACCGGATAACTCTTCAATAATGCACCGAAACACTAAATTTTGGCCCTAGATTGGTAGAGAATTTAATTCTTTTCAATAATATATCTTATTTTACCATTTTATCAATTTTCCTTCAAATTTTAAAGCGGTTTCAGGGTTGAGTGAAGAGGGTACTGGCAGTCCCATAGAGCTAATGCATAAGTTTTGAAATCGCAACTTTTGGAATACAATTGATTTTCCATGTTATTCCATTTTCACAAGGTATTAGAATCATCATAACATCAATTTAACACAAAATTGAAAAGAAAATAACATCTGGTTATTTAATTATTAATTAATAAAGTTTTAAAATAGTGGCGCCATCTGCTGTATATGTTTGAAATTTTAAAACTTCAAAAATATATAATTAAATAACTAGATAATATTTTTGTTTCAAATTTGTTTCATTTCGATGTTATGTTGATTCCCGTACCTGGATAAAAAGGGCTAACATGGCAAAGCAATACATCTGTGGAAGTTGTTATTCCAAAACTAATGCATTAGCTCTATCGGACTGACAACCCCTCTTATGTACACTTATTCTATACTGAACGTCTAAATAACACTGATACTCATTTTGTAGGCACGTTGTTATGACTTATATGACTAGTCATAAGTCAGGCACGTTGTTACTTTAATATTTTATCTGTTTTATTTCATTCCTCGAACTCCAGTGGGAAAACGGTCAGATGACCCCCATGTTCTTCTTCATCTTCGGAGTCAACTTGAGAGACCCTTTTGAGGCTAGTCCCCTGGGAATTTTGGCATTCTGAGGAACATTTGAGACTTGATTTTTTACAGCTACCAGTTTGAGCTAGCACAGACTTTCATGTTTCTGCAGAAAATTATTTTCATAATATTGTCAGGTGCTGCTGCTAACTCACAGTGCACTTTGACCATCAGGCAGTTATTCTCAATCTTCCAATCATACACAAGAGGAGGCAGGTCATTTCCCTGCCACAGCTCATCTTGGTGTAATATTCAGAGGAAATACTGTTTTACTGCTTCCTCGGTGGGAAGAAGACGATATATCAGGCTTGATGAGGGCTCCGGATTTCAAGAGTGAATTATACCTGTGGCATTGGGGAAGGCCTCTTTCGTTGGAGCCCCATAACACCTCAAGATGCAGGTATTGCCTGCCTTTTGTACCTGATGTGTGGTTAAGGAAGGGTATGAAAAGACCGCTGCTGCTTTCTGGACTTCTGACGACTTCATACACAACTTCACAAATGCGATCCCGCTTTTTTGAAATGTGAAAGATGTAGTGTCGCATCCAGCTATTGTGTTTGCAAAAATAGCATGTCCTAAACCCAGTTGCTGTAACTCTTGGGATGAGAATAAAAAATCCTTTGTCTTCCCACGTCCAGGCTTTATGAAACCGATGTCCTTATGCACATCAGCTGTAGCCATCAAGAGGACTGTAAGGTCGACACAAAATATGAAAGTATAACAACGTGCCAGCAAAATAAGTATCTGTATCATTTCCGACATTATCACAGCCGTATGCCGTATCCACTATCAAAACGTCCACATCCCTTTCTGCTCGAAGGGTCCTACATTCAATTGTCGTCAAGCTACACCTTAAGTATGTTGATGAGACCATTTTATTTAAATTGTTCGACAGAAAATCATCTTGTTTGACGTTTATCTTGGTGTCTTCAGTGAAAAGGATATCAACCGACTGCGACTTCTTGAGTCGATAGCTCTTCTGCTGGTCCCAGTGCACAGTGAGTTAGCAGCAGCACCTGACGATGTTCTGAAATTTATGTTCGGATGATGTAAGAAATACTGTGCCAGCTCAAGTGTAGCAGCAAAAATAGCAAGCCTCAAAGGTCCTAGAGCATACCAAACTTACCATTGGAATAGCATCAATGGGGTCCCTCAAATTGACTCCGAAGATGAAGAACATGAATAGCATCTGACAGTTTTCCCACTGGTGTTTGACGAATGAATTAAAATAGATAAAATATTAAAGTAACAACGTGCCTACAAAATGAGTATCAGTGTTATTTAGACGTTCAGTATAGAATAAGTGTACATAAGAGGGGTTGTCAGTCCGATAGAGCTAATGCATTAGTTTTGGAATAACAACTTCCACAGATGTATTGCTTTGCCATGTTAGCCCTTTTTATCCAGGTACGGGAATCAACATAACATCGAAATGAAACAAATTTGAGACAAAAATATTATCCAGTTATTTAATTATATATTTTGAAGTTTTAAAATTTCAAACATATACAGCAGATGGCGCCACTATTTTAAAACTTTATTAATTAATAATTAAATAACCAGATGTTATTTTCTTTTCAATTTTGTGTTAAATTGATGTTATGATGATTCTTATACCTTGTGAAATTGGAATAACATGGCAAATAAATTCTTTTCCAAAAGTTGCGATTTCAAAACTTATGCATTAGCTCTATGGGACTTTCAGTACAATCTTCACTCAACACTGAAACCGCTTTAAAATTTGAAGGAAAATAGATAAAATAGTAAAATATGATATATTATTGAAAAGAATTAAATTCTCTACCAATCTAGGGCCAAAATTTAGTGTTTCGGTGCATTATTGAAGAGTTATCCGGTCAAAAAAGAGGGAAAATGTGGGGGGAGAAGTGTTTTCTCCAATATTACTGACTTTCAAGAGCGGATATCTTGAAAACTATACAAGATATTAAAACACTTGAGGGTTGCAGCTTGTAGCAAATTTAATCAGCTTTCATTTTGTGTATTACAATTCTATAGCTAGAACTCATAGTTTTCGAGATATAAGCGAAAAACCGAAAAATGGGACATTCAACCCCCCCTCCCCCCTTTAGCACAGGGGCTAGGGGCGGGGACTTTTGATATGTTTACCTCCTAACTAGTCTAAACAAAGTTATGAAGTCAAAAATTGTGTTCCAAAACTTTCCCTCTAGACCCTTTTTTCAGCCTTCGTTGCCTGGACTAAATTGTTACTGTTTATTTTTAATACTTTTTCATTTACAGTAATAGTCTATTTTTGGTGATTATATAAGACAAAAATACTTTTTTTTAAATTAGAAAAACAGATTATGCTAAAAATAATTGGGTAAATATGTATAAGAATTCTGCATTAAGCATATACCTGTGATTATAGTTGGGTGGAAGTGTGTATAAATGTAAATTTATTTTATGATTTCTGCTGTGATATTTCTTTAATGTAGTCATTACATTAAGTTATTTTTACTTAACCAAATTCATGTACCATTTTGCCAGCCTATCATCACTGGTTTTGTTTCTGTAATTGCAAATATATGTATTGTACTAGTTATTTATTTAATTTTCTTTTGTATGAACACCATGTTGTTCTCATACAAGATGTCAACAGATGCAATTTTAATTTAAGACATAAGGATAAATTTTTGTGTTTTAAAAATTCTTGGTACCTTTTTTTATAATTATTATTTCAAAGCTCTAAAAATCTTACTTTAACATGATTATTATTTTTTTAGAAATAAATCGTCAAAGAAAATTTTCAATTTTTCTTCCTGTAAAACTACTTTTTACTGAAATTATTTCCTCTACTCTATAATTGAAAAGGAACTATTTACAATTTACAGACTAGAATAAATATCTAGTCTGTAAAGTGTAAAATTTATTTGTAGTGCTACCATTTCAGCTAGTCTGAAAAAACTATAGTTAGCAGAAAAAAAATTAAATCTCAATTAGTTATTATTTTGTAATATTTGTATGTTTAAAAAATGTCAAGTGTAATCTTAAAGTACAAAAGTCAATAAAAATTAACTGTATATACTGTAAATATTTGCCATTGTGTACAATACTGTCTAGATTACAAATAAAATAAGTTACAAAAATTTTTTTTTTGGCTTTACCTTAATATTTTTTTTCCAAACCTTGAAAATATTATCATTTTTTAATTAAAACAATCTAAATAGTGTGTGTTAATTACTTACAGTATTAAAATGCAGCCTGTACAGCTTTTAAGAGAAGGCCAAGAATGGCCACCAAAGCTCACGAAACCTCACATCTCGAGGTCTTATTAAAAAGTGACACTATTTTTCATGGTTGTGAGATGAGTGGATCAGAAGTCGGAACAAAATGCTGCGTCTGCAATTTCTCTGGGAAAGGACGTATCGACGCCTTTTAAAAAGTGGGAACTGTTTCATGGATAGAAAAGACATTAACTGAAAGTTATTAAGAAAGAACTGTTATTTGTGTGGTTAATATTATGTTTTAACTGTATAGAAATTTGTGCGATGTATTTTTTGTAGGGGAGCCTTGGTCATGCTTTCAGAATTTTATTTTCATACTAAAAATTTCGTATGATAGCACATGTTAAAGCATATCTCTTTGACAACAAGGATATAATAATGCATTATAAATAATGTTTTTTTTTCTTTTCTTATTAGTTCTTTAAAACAACATAGTACTAAAATAACAAGCTACTCCTCAAAGAGAGGCTTGGCCCATACCAAAATTGCATTATTTTAATTTTATATTTATCAGGAGTATTATTAGGGGAGAGTGGGGGCTAATGGGACAAATATTTATTTCCCTCTGTATTTCAGCAAAAATATAAGAATTTAATTTTTTTTACAAGCTCATAAGCTGAACTTAGTTTACTTCAAAGTCATTTGACAGATGTTAGAACATTACCATATTTTAGGTGCTAAGCATTTTTAACAAACATGTAATGTCCCATTAATGGGACAGGGATGATGGGACATGGTAAATTTGCCAAAAAAAACTCAAAGAAATTATAGGAATATTTTTATGCGTTTTTTTTTTAATTCTTAAAAATCCAATAAAGTTGTGCTTTTAGGGTTATTTTTTTAAAAACGTTACTTGCCTTTTTTTAATAGAAAAAAATTCAGATAAAAAAAATGTAAATAACGTTTTTAAAAAAATAACCTCTATAAGCACTACTTAATTGGATTTTTATGAATTTAAAAAAAACCGCATCAAAATATTCCTATAATTTCTTTGCTTTTTTTTGGAACAAAAATCATTTTTTCCCCATAGACTTACCATTAGCAAGCCCGATCGAAGGAGGACGGGGTATGGGGGTGATGAGCGTCCTTAACCGTCTCACCTTTTCTCATGAACGGCATATCAGTATATCACTGCTAAGTACATACTTTACAGATGAAATGTCTTAATGTGGTTTTTTTGCCTTGGTGATTTCCTTTTTTTTTAATGTCTGTAAGTTAGACTAAGGCAGTTAGACTAACTGTGTTAATGAATTGTGTATTAAAATGTATTTAATTTAGATAGCAATGTTGTGTTAAACTTTTGTTTCATGTTTCTTTTTTAAGAGTAAAATGCTTGTGAGTAAAAATACATATATTTTTGATGAAACCTCCAGTATTTAGCCAACGATTAACTTGCACCTTTAATACAAGTGGATCCAAAAAACAAAAAATTCTGTCAAAAAAAGAGTCATTTTTATCTAAATATAATTTAAAACGATATTTTGGTGGGAGAAGGGAGGGGGTACCGAGAAATTTCAAAAGCCTGTTATAGTTGTAGTATAAAGTTGGGAGTTATTGGTTGGTTTGCAAAAAATAGCATAATGTGAAAAAGCTAATGTGTGAATAATTCGAGAAAAAAAATTGGTTCAGGTGAGATCGTCTAAATTTTGAAGTAAAAATGAGTGCTATATTCTTTCCATCCTTATTTTGTGGAGGCCAGGGCGATGACTTTCTTTCTTGCTAATAGTCTATCAGAAAATCCTAAAATTAATTAATGCTTTAGCTATGATAGACAGCGTCGCACTACAGTTACACTCGAGGTTGATACAGGACAAATGCTATTTTTTCTAATAAATTCACAATAGAAGCAGTCGCCAGATGGCGCGGATATATGTAAACGTTTAGCTTATTTTGAATAATTCGCACTAGAGCTATTTATCTAAACGAATTTACGTAAATAGAATAGAGCAAAGGGATACTTTCTATGACTTCCTATGAGTGCTTAAAACACTTTGAATAAAATTATTGTTGTACAAAATAAACTAAGGGACCATTAAATCGCAAAATACATACATCTATTGAAAGTTTTAAAACACGAATATAATGTAGACAAATTGCAACTAAAAATACCCGAGTATTCTGGGATAGACATGCTCGTTTGATCTATCTAAATCGAGTTCTCGATAGATCGAGTCCTGGCGTCGCGATCGTTAGCCTACGATTTATTATTATTCATACAAAGGCCCTCGAAAAATAAGACGGTGAAAAATGCCCCCATAACAATCGGGCTAATTTTTTTTCTGAAAATACCTCATAGTATGGTCAACTTCTCAGCCAAGTTTCAGCTCAAAAATATGACGCATTTTTGAGTAAAAAATTTTTAAAAGTTTTTTTTCTTTTTAAATTGATTATTTCCTGAATATATTTGATAAATCCAAAAAACTGCGCATGAGTTTTTAGATAGTTTTAGTTTTAGTTAGTTTTTTTTTTTTTCAAAAAAAAAAAAAAAATGTCATGCAAAAATCGCTTGGTACAACTTAGGTTTTTGTCTTTACGTGTTCCTCTATTACAGGCCCGGACTGGCCCGTCGGCCGGCGGGCCGGTGCGCCCTTTTCCAAAAAAAAAAAAAAAAAAAAAAAAAAAAAAAAAAAAATCTGACTCAGTTTTTGAACTCGATTCGTCTTCTCGTAGGTTGTTCGCACTTTCATATGGTGCACAGGGGGCCATTTTGTAATGTCTTAGTACTAATAGCTAAGCCGATACTTAACAAGGCGCCTTCACTTCTATACTGGGCGCTGACTAGACGGTTAATTAATGATTACAATTTCATATACAGCATGGAATTATTTATTTGTGTAATATACTTACGTTATCCGATTAGGAGGTGGTTAGACGAAACAGAGCCAAGGTAACTCCCATGGCTTTACGCCTTAACCACACCCTATAAAATCAATTTTAACAATACATTTTAAATGGGATATTTTGACAAATATTAAAAACTGATTTAAATAAGGCGCCTTTCTTTTCATTGAAGCGCCATATGGCTTTTTGAACCAGTTGGCTTTTGAACCAGTTTTGAAGTTGCTGTAAACAAGAAAGATACAGCGCCTTATATGATATCGAGGCGCTCCAATATATGATTACATAAAGAATGTAAAAAGAACAGCGCTAATGATCAGTATTAGGGCGCCTACGACCGTACAATATCACAAAAAACGCTTTTTAGATTTTCTTGTTTAAAGTTTTGATACTTGGTGCAGAATAGTACTTCTGACATATCATCCGGAATTTTTGTTTTTGAATGAGGGATCTAAAAAAACCTGCGTAAAGGAGTATTAGGGCGCCGTTAATTTAACAAACCGCTTTTCGACAAAATAAGCGCCAGAAGCAATGGGGCGCCTACGATATCACATAACTGGATTTAAACTTTCTTGTTTTCAATTTTGATAGTACTTGGTGAAAAGACGTACTTCATGTATTTTGTTCAAATACATATAATGTCGATTGATTTTTTTAAAATGTGGGAACAACTAAAGAAACACGTGTCCGCCGAAATTTGGCCTGCTCCTATTGGCTGCTCCTTCGATCCTGATATTCGAGCGCCCTGTTACGTCAAAATCGAAGGGAAAAAATTAAAATAACACTCTAACTGTTGCTAAACTAATAAAAATAATAAATTTATGTCTTGAAATAACAAATAAATTTGTTTATTGAATGTGAAATACCTTTTTGTATTCGATTCTCGCACTCAAAAATGAGAACTGTTTACCCTTTTTCTCGTAGAACATTTGTATACTGCAAACTTAAGGTCGGTTTTGGTGTAGGGTGCCTTTAACTTCAGGGGCTGGGGAGCCCAGTCGGTTAAGCACTCGCTTAGCATGCGGAAGGTCCCAGGTTCGGGTCCGGGCATCGCCAAAATAGCTGCCGACCTATAAACGGCCCGTGCAGCTAAAAATTTCCGACGAATAATACCCCGTGTAAGGGAGTGCACGTTAAATATCCTTCAAAGTCCTAACGCTGAGTATGATGTCGCCCTTTACGGTTGCGTTGGGTGCCTATTCAGGTGTTGGCTCGTCACCTGACTGTGGTTCTAAAATACGACACCCGTCGCCAATAGCCCTCGTGTAGCTCTAGTGCGACGATAATTCAAACCTAACCTAACCTTTTAGGTGTTTTTTTTCTATAACCGATATGAGAGACTATTTGATTTTGATTTGAACGTTTGACGAAATATTTATGCCGTAAATGGAATCACCATAGAAGCCACCCGACCCGAAATACGCCTTTTTTTGTCTAGCAACCGAAACTTTTTGTTTGGACGTTTGATACTCGGGAATCTTCAAAACACATAACAAATTGAAGTCCAACTCTAACTAAACTTGAATAGTTCAGTCCTACTAGCAGCTGAATCACCTAATGATGGTGAGAAAGACTTGAAAATAGCAAACAATGCACATTCTTTCTACTTTCTTTGTGAAAATACCATAAGAAAATACGTTGAACACGTGTACTTAGGCCTGACTTGAAACTAATAAAGAGAACAGAAAGCGAACGCCAATCGAATCTATAAAAAATAACGGATCGTTATCTTTATTTAACCTAAAACTTTACACTTGACGGCTATATTTCAAATAACGAATTTATTTGTGCTTTTTTTTTTTGTTTGGCGTCTGAAAGGTGTTTTTACTGTTTTTCCTTCCCCCATCCCAGATTCCCAGACATAGTTTTCTTGGCTATTTTTTCGGTCTACATATGTTTTAGATTTATCTATGTACCTTTACGGTTCACGCATTATTATAAATATATTGTTTTCTTTCTTAAAAATATTGGTTTCTTTTTATAATTTTTTTATGAAAAATGCCGATTTATTGGTGTAAATTGTACCGCCCCAAAAAATTTGCCGCTCTAGGCTACATCATACTTAGCCCATTTAAAAATCCTGACCTGAGGGCACCTTTAACTTCAAATTAGAGCTTTAGACTTTCTTGCACGCATTTCTTAATTTCATAAATAGGTCCTTGTAAATGGCACTGATGTACTGTACGCTAAAGATGTCATGGTCTAAAGTCTTGACGCCGCTGTCGGATGCCGCTCTGAGGTTTCGTTGAGTGAAAGATACGGCACTCACTTCGTCACTGACTGCGTTTCTAAGAAGCCCCCGACTGGGACAAATCCCGGCTGGTTCGAAATCTCAACAAATTTATAGATTAATGCCGTTATGTTTAAGGGCAATTTAATTACTCATCCATTTAATTACTAGTCCATTGTTAACGTTAATTTTTTTATGGTTTCATTTCATAATTAGGACTTATTTATTATGTGGCCATATGGCAGGTGGCCTGAAATCAAAAAACATAAATATTTTTCTTATAATAGGAATGTAGTAATTTAACGGTGTTTTTCGTGCTGAATTCAAGAATTGAGTGGTACACAGCAATTTTTAAGAACAAACAGTTTTTATATTATATACATCACGCAGAAAATATAGGGTGGCATGTGAGGCCCTTATGGCCGAGTGGTTTGGATCGCAGGCCATAACTTAAAGAATATTTATCAAAGAGCCCATTTAATGACGGGGCCTAAGATCCCTTGTCTTTTGGAACCTCAAAATTCTTAAAATTCGGAGACAAGTGAGAAATGTTAGTGTTTTATTTTTCTTTGTTCTTATTAATTATTTTTTCTTTTATTAGAAAACCACAGTTAAGTAACGATCCGACACCTGAGTAGGCACACAACGCAAGCGTTAATAGTGACGTCGTACGCAACGTTACAACTGTAGAGAATATTTAACATGCACTCCCTCTACACGGGGCCGGGATATTCGTCGGACATTTTTTGGCTGCCCGGGCCTACAAGTCATTAAGTCAAATCTTATTTTGTTAACAATAAAAAGAAGAAAACCAAAGTTACAATTCCATAGGAAAAATCTACTTCGCATGGGGGTGAATTCGAATGACACGTGGCTCCATTTTTTTCTTTTTGATTTTTTATAAGTTGCTATATTGTGCACTCACAAATCAGTAAAGGTCACGATATTACGCAATGTTAAAGAAAATAAATAACAAAAGCTATTCTCACCCTCCCTCAGATTTATTTTTAAACCAGTGGCAATTATGGCGAGGAATAAGATTTTGGTTACATTTTTTTTGTATTATTCGATTTTTTTTTATTATGTTAGCTTAACTGATAGCCAGACAGGCTCTATTAGGTAGTTTTTTTCCAGTGGAGAAGACCAATGTCTCGACGACTATATTTCTACAGGAAGTATAAAAAAACATAGAAATAAATATAAAATATTGACTGATTTATTTGAAACCGCTTAAGGGGTTGTGCATTTGTTCGTTTATTAGTAAGACATATGATATCCTCTTGGATGGATGTCTTTTGCTTTTTTCCTTCTCCCAACTTTATATGCTAAGCGAGTGCTTAACCGACTGGGCTCCCCAGCCCCCGATGTCATGGTTACTGTAAGAGCATAATATTGGTAAGTTTAAATTTTACTTTTTTAAATTATCCGAAGGTATGAATATGATTGTTAACTTGGCCGTTATTTTTTCTATATATATATTGTTTGGGCGGGCAATTGAAATACAATCAGGTAGCCATTTTGCGAAGTGCCCACTATGTTACGGACGGACAAAACGCGATGTGCTCATTCAAGAATGTCCGGTTATTTTGTTTTATTAAAAAGTTAATTTGCTAACATCGCCCCTTTTGTTTTCTTTCTTAATTTCAAAATATAAATATCGAATTTAACAAAAAAAAAAAAAAAAGTTTCTAAATTAAAATTAATTTTCTTTTTTACTTAGTCTCGAATGGCGCCCGCCAATCCCTAGTAGCTCAAGTGCGACCATAATTCAAACTAAACTTATCATTTAAATTTTTATTTCTTATTAAATGTATGTTTGCACTATCTTTATAATTAAATTCAATATTAGAATTTCATGGTTTACTTTCCTTACAACAAATCTGGTGATTTAAAAATTATCTAAGTAGTAAACTTTTAAATAAAAACATTCGATAATTAATAATTATTTTTTCTTATTTATAAAACCTAATTTTTATTCAAAAATAAAATATCAATGATCTATTAAATAATAAAGGTATGAGTTATTTTCTTTTTGTTTAGTTTGAATTATTGCTGCACTAGAGCTACACGAGGGCTATTGCCGAAAGGGCGTTATAATTTAGAACCACAGTCAAGTGACGAGTCGACACCTGAGTACGCACTTAACGGCACGTTTAAGGGCGACATCGTGCGCAGCGTCGGGACTATGTAGCGTATTTAAAGGTCTGCAGTTATTTTAGCAATGCCCGGATGAGAACCTGGGACCTTCTTTATTCAAGGTGAACGCTTTAACCAACTGGACTCTCCAGTCGCCTAATAGGAGTTATAAAAAATAAAACTAATTAATGTTCACCAAGAGTAATACTACACACTCAAAAACACTGCATTTACAACGGAAAATTAAATTAAAATTCAATTTTTAATTAGAATAAGGTATTCAACAATATGTTAATTAACAATAATTGAAAGTAAAAAAAAATTGTAATTTAAAATACTTGTAATTTAAAATAGTTGTAATTACAAGTCATTGTAATTAAAACTAATTTTCATTTTTAATAACAAATAATTTAAATTGAAAAATAATATTAAAAATTGACCCCCCTCCCCAGATTTCTTTTGCGCCCTTTGCAACCGGAAGGGCCGGTAAAACTGCGCCTTTGTCAGGGAGCCAGTCCGGCCCTGCTCTATTATCAATCTATAATATACATTTTTTTCAGATTTTTTAAAATATTGGATGATAGCTAAAAAAAATAATTCTTAAAGCCTGATTTTTTGCTCTAAAATCCATAGATTTAGAAATAGCATGCCCATCGATTGCGCAATCCCGTACAACGCAGTGATGCGTGATGAATCCACATTTCGTCGTTTTCGCAATGCATCACAGGATACTGGTTCACAAAAATGGTTTTTCAGATGAGTTACATACAATAAAAACTGCATTTTTAACTTGCTTCTTTTATGAATATATACCTCATGCCTTACAGAAATCATCAATACGCATGCAGCTATAAAACTATGCTGGCGAAACTTGTAAAAAGTTTTAATTAGTTAATATTGAATATATATTTTTTAATAGTCGAATTATCTCATGGTGCCATCTGGTGGCGTATGGCATGCCATCTGCTAGAGCTCGCGAACTGCCTTACGGAATACTGGTTAACAAATTGCTTCACCTTTCCCCCTAGAGGCAGATCTGCTACTTTCTA
This sequence comes from Hylyphantes graminicola, assembly GCA_023701765.1. Taxonomy (NCBI): domain Eukaryota; kingdom Metazoa; phylum Arthropoda; class Arachnida; order Araneae; family Linyphiidae; genus Hylyphantes; species Hylyphantes graminicola. Next base: position 30,291,458 of record CM043112.1, read on the forward strand.
AATCTATGCTAAAATCCTTTAGTCTGAAAGAAATTCTCCCAGATTGAATTTCCCCGCCTCTGTTAGGAGTGCCATCTGCCGAGTAAGTAGTGCGAAAAGTCAGGTTTTAAGAATATTTTATTTTTTTAAAACTATCGTCCAATAATTTTAAAAATCTGAAAAAAATATATATTATAGATTGATAATAGAGGAATATGTAGAGACAAAATCCTAAGTTGTACCAAACAATTTTGGCATGAAATTTTTTTTTTGAAAAATAAAATTGCATTTTTAACAATGATCGCTCGATCAGATTTATGAGCGGATTTTTCTGAAAATACTACTAAATGATATCTAAAAACTCATGAGTAGTTTTTTGGATTTATCAAATATATTCAGAGAATAATCAATTTAAAAAGAAAAAAAAACTTTAATTTTTTACTCAAAAATGCGTCATATTTTTGAGCTGAAACTTGGCTGAGAAGTTGTCCATACTATGAGGTATTTTCCGAAAAATAATTAGCCCGATTGGAATGGGGGCATTTTTCACCGTCTTATCTGGCGAGGGCCTTTAAATTGATAAAAAAATGGCGTTTCTTAATTTTTTACTAGCAATGATTAACTCACCCTCCAAATAAATCAACTTCCTCTTTGCCTTATTCAAAATTTAACAGAAGTTCTTAAAGAACTAAAATAGCCTACTTTCCTGTTACTTAAATACTTACTAAAATTCTTATCTTGAAAAAACTAGGTTCGTAACAGTAAGTGACATCAACAACCGTTTTTCCACATTAAATTTAAAATAAATTTCACTTAACACAGCATCTAACTGAACACAGCATCTTTCACTAAACACAGCACTAAACACAGCTTTATTTGCAGTTATAAATAAATATTTAATTTTTCGTAGAACAAAAACCAAAAACTACTCCTCAATAAACATTTACTTGCTAAATTCGGCGAATTTTTTTTATTTTATTTCGAAAATTAAATAATTATAACTTAAATCGTTTGCAAAAATTTATATTTCAAAGAATAAATATGTAATATTCCTCGCTTTTAAATAGAATGAAAACAATTTATATCAACATACAAAGATCTCGTAGTGAAATATATATTTGACGTCATCTTAAATTGATCAATGTCTCAAAAATAAATATATTTTAATTTATTGTCTAAAATAATTAATGTTTCTCAAGCAATTGTTGTGATGGCAATGGTGATTTAATTCTAATAAAAATGGCTTCCTATGCTTTTTAAATGAGCATTAAATTTCGAAGTTTTTTAAATAATTGAATTACTTAGAATTCGAATTCTTTTCTGAAATTTTCAATGTATTCTAATTTCGATGCGCTGAATTTTTTGACGTATCTCACTTGTCCGTAGCATTTGTAGTTAAATTCAGCGATTTAAATTACTCGAAATTGAATTTCAATGCTAATTCAATGGAAAATTCGTCGTCAAATAGTAGATTTATGTCCGTCCTATCGTTCAGACAGAAGGACAAAAAGTATGAAAGTTGGGTGCCTGAGGTTATACCTTTCCAATAAAAAAAGAATTTTTAAGATCGGATTGATAGAACTGATTTTGGAGGGGGGGGGGGGGGTACGGACGGACAAAGTCCTAACGCTGCGTACGATGTCGCCCTTAACGGTTACGTTGGGTGCCGATTCAGTTGTTGGCTAGTCACTTGACTGTGGTTATAAAATACGATACCCGTCGCCAATAGCCCTCGTGTAGCTCTAGTGCGACGATAATTTAAACCAAACCAAATCGGATAACCTATAGTCGATTTCAAAAAGTCATGGTGTAGTTTTTAAAAACTATGGTGTAGTTTTTAAAACTTTTGCTGCGGATGATGAATTACGACATCAAGATCGAGGTATTCGTTAATGCTATTCTTGTGACAAGTTAAGCGGCAATAGAAATTAACGCAGCAAAAATTTTACACATTCGATGCATTAGAGAATTATGTATTTTTTGTTTTTTTCCCCAGGCTCGCGTGCTATATCTCAAACGTGTTGAAAAATTTAACAAAGTTTACAACTCATTTAATTTTGTGAATGGACGATTGAAACTGGAGTCAAAGCTAATTCTACACCAAGTTAGGACACACCACATTCGATCGGGGCCAAGGTTTTTTCCGCTAGAGGAGCTGCGATACGATGGAGGCCGAAAAAGACGAAAAAGCATTATGTTCCGGGATGCAAATATGGATATAAAACTAAAATTAATTGTCGATTTTCCTTGTTTAAAGCTCTTAATAATGAAGTGGATCTTAAATTATGGCAAAAGAATATCCCTAGGAAGAATTTGTCTGCTAAAAAGTACCGCAAAAGTATTGCATTTTCTCAATTTGGGGAAATATAAAAATTCCGCTAGATGGCGATATTTTGAATTTTAAGTTTCATTTAAGGAAGTTTTATGAGTGCTTATTGTAGGCTTTTGATGAATATAAATGGCTGGACACATGTTAATTATCGATTAGTTGTTTTTATTAATCGGACACAACGCCAACTTAGAACTATGTACAGGGTTCCAAAATGAAGCACCTGTTTTTAAAAGTTAATATAAAAAGAAATGGGGATGGAGATATTAACACAATACTTGCAGAAAACGAATGAGTCATGTCTGAAAATTGATATGGAACACTTTATTATGTTAGTTATGTTTATTACGTTATTATAATCAATTTAATCTACTGATGGCGCTTCAATATCGTGCGATGGCTGTATGAAAGAATTAAGAATGCGTATACACCAAAAGGAAGGACACGTGGTCAGAACTGAACATTTATGACCTTGGCCCTTTTTTCGATGTATACGCATGCCTAGTTCTTTCATACAGCCAACACACGGTATTAAAGCGCCAGCTTTCTGTTAAATTGAGCAAAATAAAGTGTATCATACCATAATAAAGTGTTCCATATCAAATTCCAGATATGACACATTCGTTTTCTGCAATAATTGTGTTAATATCTCCATCCCCATTTCTTTTTTTATTAACTTAAAAACAGGTGCTTCATTTTGGGACACCCTGTACCTTTCATTCCTAAAAATTGCTAAACCACTTCGTCTTCGTGTAATAAAACATTGCTTAGAGACCTCTTACATTCCACAGTCTTCCGACATGAAATCGAAAGACTTATTTTAAATATTTTTGTTTCTGTAATAATTAAGGGGTCTAAGGAGTCTTAAAAATGTGCAAAGAAGGAACTACAAAGTATAGTTTGATCTCTCATGTAATTTTTTAACTACTCAATATACAAGTATAATTTTTTTATATGTAATTCTACAAGATTTATTTATTATAAAACAAATTTTAAAATTTATGAAACTTTAGCCAAAACTAAAATAAATGATATTAAACATAAAGCTGTTTTAACACATTGTGATTAGGCTTGCGCGGCAAATTTTGAGGTCAAAATTGAAAAAATGTCCAAGAAAATGGATTTATATTGTACAAATATGTACAAACTAGGACTTATACCTAAATTCTCAGCTCAATTTTAATTAGAAATTATTTAAAAATAAATTTAAAATCAAAATTTAAAAAAAAATTATTAATTTTTTTAGAAAAAAGATCTTAAAATAATTTCTTATTAAAATTGAGATGAAAATTTAGGTATAAGTCCTAGTTTGTACATATTTGTACAATATAAAGTCATTTTCTTGGTCATTTTTTCAATTTTGACCTCAAAATTTGCCGCGCAAGCCTAATCACAATGTGTTAAAATAGCTTTATGTTTAATATCATTTATTTTAGTTTTGGGTAAAGTTTCATAAATTTAAAAATTTGTTTTATAATAAATAAATCTTGTAGAATTACATATTAAAAAATTATACTTGTATATTGAGTAGTTAAAAAATTACATGACAGATCAAACTCTACTTTGTAGTTCCTTCTTTGCACATTTTTAAGACTCCTTAGACCCCTTAAATTGCCACAAGAAACGGATTTTTATTTTTTTAACACAATTAATAAAAAAAGTGGTAACAAACAAAATAAAATCCAGAACATTTTTCATTTTATCATCTCTTCTGATCCTCAGACTATTATTGGCGCAAAAAGTACTTATCGTTTAAAGAAATGAAAATTCCTTGATATTTTCAATTTGTTATTCATACATTCACACAGTACAGCTTCTAACATAAAGTTTTTGAGTTTCTTTCCAATGCGGAGCGCTGTTAACAATAAATAAGAAATACCCGTGTTTTTGATTTAGTCGATTCATACACAACTAGTATTTTTAATTGCAACAAACTTGCCTTCCCTTTAATTTTCGATCCATTTTAAGCTTTAATTAGTAGTTTTTTTTACCAAAGCCTTCAAAATGACCGAAAAAGAGTATTCAATTTCGTTCGTTTCACACTAGCAATTAAGTACCGATTAAACTACTAAACCTCATATCGCACTAAGATACAAGTTGCATGCTGTTCTTTTGAATCATATCTCCTATGTTACAGGTACAGAATATTCCTTCGGTGAAAATATTTGATTTTAAAAGATTGTTCTTTTCGAAAAATATAGGATAAATTCCTTTATCATTGAAAAAATGGTTATATTGTCTGATTGTCCGCAAAATTCCAATGCAGAGTAATTCGAAGTCAGAAGCAACGGAAAATAATTTTTATTTCAAAGTTAACAAAAACAACAAAAATTAAATTTTGATACACGGTGTCCAAAAATGGACTACCTTTTTTAAAAAAATTAATAAAAAAGAAATACATAGATATATTAACACAATTCTTAGAAAACGATTGGGTCATGTCAGAATAAGTTAGTTATGTTTATTACGTTATTATGTTATTAAACGTTATTATGTTCAATTTCACCGAAAGATGGCGATGCAATACCGTGTTTTGGATTCCATGTAATAACTATTGCTTCTTTCCCTGAACTGAAAGCTACTGAACATTTCTGACCACACGTCCTTTTCGGTGTATACGCATGAATAGTTCATTCATACAACCTATACACGGTAATGCAGCGCCATCTGACGGTTAAATTGAGTATAATAAAATGTAATAACGTAATAAACGTAACTAACATAATAAAGTGTTCCATATCAAATTACAGATATGACTCCTTCGTTTTCTGCAAGTATTGTGTTAATATCTTTATCCATTTCGTTTTTATTTACTTTTAAAAACAGGTAATTCATTTTGGAACACCCTGTATTTTATACATGATAGAACATTATTCGGACGTTAAAAATCTTAAGAAAAACTTTAACCACATTTTATAGTTTCTGCTAATAATTTTTTTATGAAAAGCACATTAATTTAATGCAATTTGTGGTTTAAGGCTCGAAAAATTTTCCCATACTTTACAAATAATTCACATACTTTTGGTGCTAATAATTAAAAAAAAATACTATAATTTTTTTTTTTCGTAATTTAAAGTTAATTCTAAAAATTTATTTTTATGCGAAACGCCTTTAAAGTTAACTCTAAAATAAAAGTTTTTAGCATGAACTAAGAAATTGTGTCGAGCCACTTTACGATATAATTTTTTATTGAAGAAAACGACTGATGCATGTAATCAAGGGCCGAAAAGTGATTTCCGTATCTTCTGTTATCGCAACATTTAAGTTCTTACAGTTTAAAATAGTGCTGTTACTGGAACATAAAATAAAATATCTATTTAAATAGATGATCGTTTTCATGGGTGGTCATAATGAGATTGGTACGAGTCCGTCAGTGCCAAGCCTTTGGTTCCTAGCTTAGACACTAAATAAGAATGAACCCCATCTAGTGCGTGTCCCTAAACCAAAGTGTGTCTGTGTTAATCCAATAGGAATAAATAATATCTAAGCCACATTTCTTCGGTTGCATAAAATATATTATCTTATAAAAGACCATTTGTAATCATAATCATAACAGCTGGAGAAAGGTGGTTTAGATCCCCCCCCCCCAGGGGATTAACCCTCTAATGCATACTGTTACCGTTTGGTAATAAGTTACATAATCCACTTTATTCTATTAAAGCAGACCTCCCTCTCGACAGATTTGTGTTTTTTTTTTCATCTATTACATTCCATTTTGAAGTTTTAGTTAATAATAATCCTCATAGATGACAGTAGTAAAAGTGTATTTAAAATTAAAGAGTAAGGTTATTAACTGTTGCGAAATTACGTTTTTGGCAGCATTCAAAGTATAATAAAATTAATACTAAATACAAATAAATTGTTTTGAAAAATCAATAGTAGTTAAAGAGGGTTATTTTGAACTATATTTAGTAGTTTTTTAGTCATTATTATCAAAATTGGAATTTTGTAGTTGGTTTTTGTAATATGGAAGAAAATTTAAAAAATGAAATTATTTAAATTCTAATGCAGTTAATTTTTTTCAGTATTTTTCTGATAATGTATGAGTATTAAAGATTCATATATATTTTTTTGGGATGAAAAAAAAAATTCATGCAAGAGAGAGTTAACATAGAGGCACTTTGGTTCGGAAACCCGAAGGTTATTCGGTCTCATATGCTCTTATATGGATCTACTTTTTTAGAAGGATGTGCAGTAGAACTCCAATCATCCATGTCGATGCTGATTATCGAAAGGTCAGGATGTCATTTCTATTATTATTTTAGGGCATGGCATCCAATAGAGACGAACAACAACAGATAAGCTGAGAATAAAAGTTTATATAAGTATATAAACTTTTATATACTAACTGAACCTGTTTTTTATTAGGTACTTACTATATAATACTATATAATACATAAAAGTTAATTGATTGATTATACATTTTCTTCTGATGAACTCCAATTATCCGAATGTGATTACGTTCTAATTTCTCCGGATATTTGGAGTATTGGAGTTCTACTGTAACTTGATTCAATAGGGTCCTTCAGTGCCTGGCCTGCGGTTCCTCGAACAGATTGGTGAGTGGCTTGTCGTCTGTATTGTGACGAGTGTAGAGTTTATGGAAGGATTCAGCGGAGATTTAAAAATACAATTTATTAAGAACATTTAAAAATCCTGTCAAGAACTCGGGACCAAAACCAACAAGTCATATCTGAAACATCAAGTTACAATCTTCCACCACAATCTGTCGCATTCATTCCTATATGGGTCATTCTTGAGAAAACGTACAAAAACATGTCCCCGCAAGATATCTTTCATATGAAGAAAAGTTATGCTTCCACTTGAATAAATTAAAATAAGGAATATTTTATCTACTTACTAGCGTTGAAACAATTCAAAAAATTATTTATCCTGTGTACAAATTTGTGTCCACAGACTATGACAAGTCATGTCCGGGGGCAGTCTCACCGTCATGTCCGGGAACTGTTTTTGTTAGTTTATACTCATTAAATACCAATTTTTCATAACTAAAGTTGATTTTTAGTTCAACTAACACTACTAGAACGTACAAAACATAAAATCCAATCATTAAAATAAATATGAATACATATTCCGTGAAAATAAAATGTCCTTCAGATTTTCGTCATGTCCGTGTGCAACTTATTCTTTAGCTTGCATAACTATCTAGAAATGATAATAGTACTCTGATTCAGTTTTATTAGTATTCAATAATACACTTTAAACGTTGTATCACGTCGATAGTGTGAATACCACAATAGATAAAAAGTAATTCGAAGTTAAAAGTTAAAAATAGGCCATCGACAAGATCATAGCGTCATTTCTGTGGTCAAGATATGAGAAGGTAGGCTTATGATTTTCACCGATAATTTTGTATTTATAGAAAGAAATAAGGTATATATTGCCAGTTTGCAAGTTTCGTTCTCTAAAGCCTAAACCTTTTGCGCCTGGAAGCTCTTATTTACGATTTTGTCATGTCCGTGTATTCGGTCCATGTATTCCTATATGAATAATTAATATTAATTGTATGATCTGGACTGATATTATTTTCCCAATGCAGTATGTAAAGGTAACTCAAATCCAAAGTTTCAAAAACTTTCATAAATATTTTTTTTTCGAGATTTTTTTCCTCAAATTGCACGTTTTTTCAAGAGTGACCCATATATGGTTGGTTGATATACACATATTTTCAGGCTTGTGTGCTTGCTCAGAGAGCCGCTTATAAACCTTCGTCATGTAAGACAGTCACAACATACACACATTCCCACTCACATGCACACATATACGTGACAGATGCTGCCATCTATCACGCGCCACCTCCACAATTTAGACATGTCCCTGAAGGGGAGGGAAATAGTCTCCAGGAACCTGTACCCATGGTAAACTGCGCAATGAACGCCCACAGGACTTTCGGATCCAACAGATTGAACGAGCACGTACTCAGCATATACTAGGTGAGTTTTCAGCGACCAGATTTCGATCGCGGGACCTTTCGAACCGTAGATCGCTACTCTGACCACAGGGCGCCTCACAGCCCATTCCTATATAGCTCCAGGTGGCTTTGGTGTAAAGTGTTTTAGTGTAAGACTACTTCGCTTGTGTCTCATCTCATTGATGGATGAGAGCTTTTCTTTGGAATAATATGGGTCGAAAATCAAAGAGAAGGCAATTTTGTTGCAACACAAAATACTAGTTGCGTATGAATCGAATTAATCCAATAACAAGGGTTATTTGTTAGCATCCCTCCCCATTGGAAAGTAACTCAAAGGCTTAGTGTTAGTAGATGCACTGCATGTATGAATTGCAAATATTGAAAATATCAAGGATTTTTATTATTTCTTTGACATATCTGAATTTTTAAAAGTTTTGCGATTCCCCCATATATTATTTCGAGAGTTAGAAGCGATGATAAAATGCCAATTGTTAAAAAAAAAAAAATTGATCCTACCACCTTTTTTTTTATTTCTTCTTATATATACTATAAAATTCTATGTAAAACTTATAACTATCCTAATGTATGCATAAGATTAAAATAAGTTTTTCGACTTCCAAGTCGGAAGACTTGAATATAAAAGATCGCTATGAAACGATTTTCCAACGCGAATGTTAGGCAATTTTTTGGAATGAAAGGTAATTCAGTGTTGGCGTGGTTTCCGAAGAAAAAGAACAACTAAAAGATAAATAAAATGTCCGTCCTTTTTTATTCATAAATAACATACAATAAGCTCTCGTAAAACATCTTTAAATAAAACTTAGAAGTTCAAAATATAATATAGTTATTTTCATTTAACGATCAGAAGGGCGATAAACAGACTTCGAAATTACAGTCGAACCCCGCTATAATGAACCTGGGATATAGTGAACCTTTTTAGTGGAACCTTCTGAACTCCTTTTTAACTGCTCCAGTGCTTGCATAAACCAGCCTCAGTGTGGCACATGTCTGAAATCATCTGTGTTCCAACCTGCGGCAGCTGCCGAGTGGCATACAACCTACTACCAAGCGGCGTGCCTCGTGATCTGGATCTGGCAGCAGCGAGATAGTGTTTGACATCTGGAGCTATACAGAGCAGAGACATAACATAGAGTGGACTGCGCATTAATAGTAAAGCAGCTTAGGGATGGAAAACCAAAACCGGATTCAGAAAACTTGAGACTTTTCAGGTGTCCTCTGGCTAGTCTGGACAAGCAGGTGTTAGTCTGTCTGTCACCAGTCACCAGGGAGAGAAAGAGAGAGTCCTGGCTTTTTTGCTTTGTACCAGTAGTGAGTCGGAGGTTGTAACCAAATTTGTTTGTTTTTGTCCTTTTGCCTTGAGAATAGGTTGGTTGGTTGGTTTGACATATATTTTCAGGCTTGTGTGCTTGGTCGCAAGGACCCGCTTATTAACCATCGTCAAGTAGGACAACACAAGACACACACAAACACATATGACAGATGTTGCCATCTGTCGTCACCTCCACAATTTAGACATGTCCCTGAAGGGGAGGGAAATTTTCTCCAGGAACCTGTACCCATGGTGAACTGCGCAATGACCGACCACAGGACTTTCGGACCCAACAGATTTTACGAGCACGTACTCCGCGTATACTCGGTAAGTCTTCAGTGGCACCGGGGCCCGAACTCTCAACCTTCCGATCGCAAGTCCGAGGTCCGGACCACTAGGCTCCTTACAGCCCTGCCTTGAGAATAATTCAAGGTATGTGAGGTCTGAAGTGGTAGGGACTGAGTTGTCTAGTCCCTGCTTCGCTAGGGTGTCTGCAAACTCATTACCTTTGATGTCGATATGGGATGGGATCCATTGGAAGTGCACATCATGCTGTTGGGAAAGGTGGAAAACTTTTTGCCAGATCGAAAAACTGATTTTATCAGTAATGAGAGCCCAATTTTTTAGGTGTTGAATCGAACTGCGGCTGTCTGGAAGAATCCAGATATTGTCATAATTCCTTTCACTCATGATTGTCTCTAGCCCTCTGTCAATTGCGATAAGTTCGCTTCGAAAAACTGAACAAAAATCAGGGTTTCGTTGTTGAATGGAGTACTTCTCACCAGATGTTTCAATAAACACTCCACTGCCTGCTTGTTCATCCCTTTTACTGCCATCAGTAAATATTTTTATGTCATTTGGAGGGATCTTATTGATTACTTCTAAGGACAACTGTTTAAGAAAGTCTGGTAGTTATGTTTATAACGTTATTATGTTATTACACTTTACTATGTTCAATTTAACAGAAAGATGGCACTTCAATACAGTGGGTTGACTGTATGAAAGAACTAGGGGCATGTGTATAAACCAAAAAGAGGGACATGTGGTCAGAATTGAACATTTCAGACAATGTGTCTTTCTTTTCGATGTATACGCATGCATATTTCTTTCAACACACGGTATTGAAGCGCCGATTTTCGGTTGAAATTGAACATAATTAAGTGTAATAACATAATAACTTAATAAGCATAACTAACATAATAAAGTGTTCCATATCTAATTCCAGACATGACTCATTCGTTTTCTGCAAGAATTTTGTTAATATCTCGATCAGTTTCTTCTGATTAACTCCAATTATCTGAATGCGGTTACGCCGGATATTTGGAGTTCTACTGCAACATGTGGGTCCTTCAGTGCCTGGCCTGCGGTTCCTCGCTCAGGTTGGTGAGTGGCTTGTCGTCCGTATCCTCGATGTCGGGCAGCTGGATGAGCCCGACCTCGTGCGCCACCCAGCGGACCTTGGACGTGAGTTGCTCCTGCATCAGGTTGATGCACATGCTGACCAGGGCCATGTCAAGCATCATGTAGAAGCACGTGCCCATCAGGGACAGCGTCTTGGCTGCGGGAGAGAGAGAGAGAGAGAGAGATCATAGAACATACATGATGATTATAATTAAAGTAACGATTTCAAAAATCGATAATTTTAAAACTACTCGTCAGATATGACCTGATATTTTAGAAGAACAATCGTGAGGCAATGGAATTTCTTTTGGCGAAGATATAAGCTTATAAGTTGTCGTTTGGTGAAACCGGATGCAACAGAAACTAATTTCCTCATCTAAAATTCGCTTTCCTGATCGATAAATTAAAAGAACGGTTATAATTTGAATTACAAGTTTTTTTAGAGGCTTTTTATAAAAGGCTGGACATATCATTTAGGTTCTTTTTTTATTATTCAGACATCACGCCAACTTTGAACGTATGTGCCTTTCATTCCTAAAAGTTGCTAAACCATTTCGTCTAGAAAAACGTTACATAGAGACCTTTTACTTTCAACAGTCTTCCGACATAAAGTCGAAAGACTTATTTAAAACCCTCTAACTAGAGAATGAATCGTACTTAGCATCGGAGATCGAAATAGCAATGCGAAGTGTCGACGTGAAGCGTCCTTACATCTCCATCTAAGATACCCCAAAAAGGGAGAGCGGTTGTAATTTCTAAAAGTAAACTATAAGTCCGTATAAAAATAATGTGGAAAATCCGTGGGAGAGACCCCCAGGGCAAAGCGATAGGCTTGTCTAATAAAACTAACAATAAATAAAAAAAAATGATGAAAATGAACACCAAAAAGGGCAATGAACACAAATAGTTAAACACTGGACACAACAATGAAATTCAAAGCCTCTACTTGTCGTCAGGGTAAGTATCTCTAATAGCAATTTTTTATCGACCGATAATCGAATACTCATCGTTCGCCGGTGAGCCGATGAGAATTCGAACATCGGATTTCAATCGAAAAGTGCCCGTTTCCTCGATAACTGCTCGGTTATGTCCGCTCGATCGAGGATCCATCGATGAGTTTTTTTCGATGAGATTCCGATCAAATGTCAATAAGAAATCGATAAGAATCCGATGAGCAGCAATCGAAATCTCATCGTCCGATGGAATTTCGAACACTTTCCGATAACATTCCGATCAGTTTGCGACATGTTAGTACAAAATTTTTAAACTAGAGGGCGACACTAATTTTTCTGTTGGTAATATTAGTGGAATTTCGGATTTCAGGGGGATCGAACCACCGATCTTCAGCCCCGCGTTAATCTTGCATCGGGGAACCGTGCTCTAACCCACTCGGCCATGGAAACTTGCAGTAAGTTGCATATAAGTAAAGAGTTGAAAAGGATGTTTGTTAATGAAGTTGTATGTTATTGATTAAGAAATTTTTATTTTTCTTTTGCAAATTCCATTTAAATATTACTTTATTTAAGTCAACAACACTAATTGAAATTAAAAATAACTCTTGGTAACTTACGTATTTAAGTTTTTTGGTTCATAATATTTATTCAAAAATCTATTTTATTTAAGTTAAGTTTATCGAAAATTAATCATGGCAAAAAAATTTAAAAATTAATTTCGAAGTAAATAAAAGAAATAAGTTATCACACAGTAAAAATATTTATCTATTTGCACGTGATTAAAAATGGTGAGTGAATGAAATGTAAGCGAATGAAAAATAACTATTACCAGTTGGAACATATTTTTCGGATATGAAGTTTGCAAAATAATTTAACGCGATTTCTATGTACTTAAATAAAAAAAAAAGTCAAATTTTTCGGATTCTTATCGTTGCGATATCGATTCGAAAGAATTTCCCGATGAAACGTACGTTACGGAATACTTGTAGTTTGTGTCTGTGTGTCTTGCGAACAGCGGCCCACGCTGGAGAGGCGTAGAGTAAAATTGGCTTAATCATCGACTTATAAAGTAAAACCTTGTTGTTAAGGGACATTTTGGAGTGTTTTCCAATGATGGGATTTAGACTGACGCTGGCACCTGTGGCTTTAGCTATTGTTTGCTTAATATGTTCTTTTAAGCTGAGTCTATTGTCCAAATACTCCGAGGTATTTGGTATGTGGCTCATTTTTGATATCAGTATTAAAGATCTCAAGATCGGTGTGGTAATTTTTCAGTGTTTTGTGCTTTCTAAAGAGGACTGAGACACTCTTTTGTGCATTAATTTTGACTCTCCAATCTTCACACTAAGTTTCAACTAAGTATAGCGCTGTTTGCAATTTGTCAAAGGCTATGTTACCGTGTTTAGATTTGGCTAGTATGGCCGTATCGTCCACGAACTGGGCAGTAATACAGTCTGTTTGAGTAGGGAAATCGTTAATATACAGATTAAATGATGTGGGACTCATTGTGCTTCCTTTCGGAACTCCGGCCTTAATGGTTACTACTTTGGACACTTTATTATTGATTCGAACCTGGAAACATCTGTTTGTGAGAAACGAGTTAATATGTATTCGTGGTTTTGGTATGTTTTGTTTGACAAGCTTTATAATAAGGCCTTCATGCCAGAGGCTATCAAAAGCTTTTTCAATATCTAAAAAGACAGCTCCCACTGTTTCTTTGATGTTAAAGGCACTTAAAATTATTTTTACTATTCTATGAACTTGGTGTGTTGTTGAATGTCCCTTTTTAAAACCATATTGATTAAGACTGATAATCTTATTGGCGTCCAAAAAAGTGTTTAATCTAGTCAGAATGATTTTTTCAAGTTCTTTTGCTAAGTTGGGTAAGACACTTATTAGTCGGTAGCGGCTAGGTAACAGTGGGCTTTTGCCTGGTTATTTAAAAAGTATTATAATGGCTTTTTTCCATGTAGTCGGAAAGTAGTAGTGTTGGAGGCATGCGTTAAAGATATTCGGAAAAAGCATACCGGTAAAAGTATTCGGTTCCAGAAAGTATACCGGAATGGGTATCTTATTGCCCTCCACCGTTTTAGAGAACTGGAGCACAGAAATGACGGGATAGTCTAAATAATTTAGTTCGTCTTTAATAGTCCCTATATTAATGTCAGAAGGGACTTTTCTGAGAACTACTTTAAGAGTTCTTTCACTCTTAAGCGAATACAAGTTGAAAGGGATTTTCTTTTCGCCTAGAACGGTGGTAACACTTCTGTAGTCCATTTCCGTCTGGACCCTTATATTTAGAGTTTCCGGGTTTGCCTTCCCCGTAAAATTACTAATACCTGCCTTTTTCAGGTCTTTTGCTAATTCTGGTCAGTTAATTTTAGGATTTGAAATCACTATTGGAGGTGGTTTTGAACTAGCTTTAGGAGAGGTAAAAATGAGGAATCGTTTTTATTGTTAGAAATTTCGTCTATCGTCTGATAAATGAAATGATTGGTTTTTTTGGCTAAGCGCTCTGCCTTAATCATAGTGGGATCACCGTCATTAGGGTTTGACGCATGATCAAAAACACGTCTGGATCATTTTTTTTTTATCAGATCATGTTCAAGTTGAACCAGATTTCCATCGTCAACTATTACAGTATGCTTTTCACACTTGGGAATTGAACATTTTCCCAATTTTTAAAGACACATCATCTTATTTCTCACCGTACTTAACATACATGGATTTTGCCTTGTTAAACAAAAATAAATTTAAAAAAAGGTGGTAGCAAAAAAAAAAAAAAAAACCTAGAACAATTAGCATTTTATCATCTCTTCTGTTCCTCTGACTATTGTATGGGGGAGTCGCAAAAAAAACGGATCGTTTAAAGAAATGAGAATACTTTGATATTTTCAATTTGTAATACAGGACAAAAAAAATAGTTCAAAAATGCTGATCGATAGCGCTGTAAGTGTAATGCCAGAGAAAAGGCTAAAATGGATTCGTTAAACATAGGAATGTTGTTAAGCCAACTGAAAACAATAGAATTTGAGGGTTTTCTGAACATTTATTTGCGAAGAAACAAGAAAAAAGGGAAGACATATAATAATTCTGATGTAAGAATTCTGTACCGATTATCTAATTAGGAAATTATCAAGTTAGGGGAAATCAGGAAACTGCAGTCATTATAGAATACCAAAACTTATCGATAGCAACTAGTCGCTCCTATGAGCCATAAATTTTTATGTATACAATGAAAATTCTTTATTATCCGGAATTTTCGTTTATCCGATCTACCAACGGTCCCAACTATATTGGATTATCGAGATTCTACTGTATGTATGTCCCCTGGCCAGGACCATCCCCAGCACCAAGTGAGAGTTAAAAATACAAGTAGTTCGCTTCCAGTGATTTTCGAGTTAACAACGCAATTGCGTGAACAAACTATGTAGAATTTCAATGCAATAGTGAAAATAGTCAGGGTCTAGAAAATATCCGCTAGGGCAGCTAAATTTTAAAAAAATGTTTCGAGGTAATTGAGTTGCTTATAGAATTAGGTGCCCATCAGAGACAGCGTCTTGGCTGCAGGAAAAGATCAAGGAATGCATAAAGTGTGACGGTTCTCCCAAAGAGTTCTATAAATCTATAGTAGGGTAGAGGCTGAACCTATCAACCTCACTGTGAACCAACAAGGAGACAATATAGGGTGCATGTGGGGACCGATGGCCGAGTGGCTTAAATCGCAGGCCAAAACGCTAGCAGTCCGCGAGAGCTGTAACGGGTTCGGGTTTCGATCACTTTTGCCACTTTATTTGGGCTCTGTAGTGAGCAATATCTGCCGATGGCAGCTCAGTACGAGTCGTTCTTCTACCCTACTAAACTCTTTTGGTTCTATAGTAGGGAAAAGGAACGACTTTGGTTAGAGCGCAACCTCAAAATAACGTCAATGATGTACGTCTTGATGGCATTAATCTAAAAATACGTCTTGATGGCACTGATTTATAAAACCCGAAAAAATTCGTTTCCACCATATTACTCAGGAGAAAGAGGTTTAAAAGAAATTTAATTATAAATTAGGATTTTAGGGAAAATATATCTATCCTGAACAGAGACATCCCCAACATAATGTATAGAGCAAGAGCCCAGGGCCCCCAATCTTATGTTATTTTCTCAGTAATGAAATGTATCGGATTAGGCAGTGTTTTCTTGTACTTTTAGTGTATGCATACCCGCTAGAATGGATCAACGGCTGATTTACAGGTACCAGGTGCAATAGGTCGGTAACAGATAAGTGAACTTATCTCATTTTCTCTGTGCTGATTTTTGCATGTGTTTTAGAAATTATATTTAAAATTTAATAATCAATATTGCCAGACACAGCGACTTGGTTGCTAGCTCTTGGTGTCGGGCTTCATTATTTAGGACCTCAGTCAAGTGACGAGCCGACAACTGTGTATTATACCCAATGCATTTTTAAGAGCTACATTGTACGTTGCGTCAGGATTTTGGAGCATATTTAAATAACATTCCCTCTACATGTGCTATTATACTTTAGCCTTTTTTTTTTACTGAACGGGCCATTTACAACCCAAGTACTCGTGTGACGTCGAATATGACGTGATTTTTTGGTCATAAAATGCCCCTAAATTGACGTCATTTTTTTGGTGACAATGTCCATTTTGAAGACGTGATATTCGACGTCAAATTATGACGTTAATCTAACGTGAATAAATGACTCTTTTGTGACCTGATCACGTGAACTTTTGCTAACAAATAACGTGAATTTCACGTGAAAGGTGGACGTGAATTTCACGGGAAAAGTGGACGCGAATTTCACGTGATCAATTGACGTTAATTTTACGTGACCATATGTCGCGCTTTTCACGTGATCAAATGACGTTAATTTTACGGGATCATACGACGCTATTTTCCCGTGATCAAATGACATTAACTTCACGTGACTATATGACGCGATTTTCACGTGATTTTTTTATTTCTATGTAATTTCAGTCATGGTGTAAAACAAAAATTTGCTTAAAATATAATACAATATTTTGAATTACAGAGATATATCATTTTCAAAACACATTGAAGAAATTTCTAAATTAATGACTGTTAACATTCTATTCATAAGTCATTAATTAAAAAAATTCTTTTGCTACTTATTTTGAAAAAGATATTCCTCATAACTTCAAAATATTCTATAATATTTTAAACATATTTGTATTTTACACCATGATTGAGATAGCATATAAATAAGATGAGAAAAGAAAAGTGAAATTCAAAAACTATTTAGTACACAATTAAGAATTTTAAAATGATATTCATTTTTACTTGCTATTACTATTTTGCTATATCTATATTTGCTTTACTATTTTTACTTTACTGAACATTTAGAACTACAGATTGGCAATTTTAAATCTTGATATTTTAAAAAATACAAAATCATTTAGAAGCAAAACATTTTTATTTGAAAAAAACAACTACAAAATAAACAATTGAAGACATAACTGCTTTCATAAACAGACTTTCAAGGAGAAACTGAAAAAGAAAAAATATGTAAATATATTATAAAAACTGTAAATATATATTCCCAGCATAATTTTTTTTCCACATAATAACCTTGCCCATCTAAAATATATCTAATCAAATATTTAAAGGATTATAATTTTTTTTTTTTTTTTATAAATATTTTGTATATTTCCATAAAAAGATTCAATAACTTTGTCTTTACATTTTAAAAATGGAAAAGTTTATTTTTATAACCGCAAAGTATAGATTACACAAAATAAATAAAAAATATTAGAATACTATTTAACTGCTTGACTGACATAAAATTCAATGAATATTCAAGGAATTGAACCAGGAAAATGTGTCGAGTATTTGATTTATGGTCCAATTTTTATGTTTTAGATCAGAAGTTCGCAACCTTTTTGCACATGCGTACCACTTGACTTTGAGAAATTTTGGCGTACCACCTGATCTTAATATTTTAATAAACATATAATATTTACTCTTTTTGAATCAAATTCCCAAGAAAAATTCATATTTAATGGTTAGATACTTGTTTATTTATAACATGCTTTTAATAAAAGAGAAGTAAAAAATGGTATTAATTTACAGTTTTATTTATTACCTATAGGTCTACAACCATACAAATAAAAAGTTAGTGCAAACTCAGCAAAAAATTAATCATCATACAAAATATACTTTTATAGTCTTTAGTCTTTAGTGCGAAAATTGTTGTTTGCCTTTGATTAAAACATCAACATTAGGAGTAATGTGAAACTTATCTTCAACACTTATTATGCTTCTATGTTTATTTACAAGAGTTTAGAACATCCACTTTCATACAAGTAACTCCTAACAAATAGCATAAAAAATGCTTGAGGGAGTTCAAAGGGAACTCTGTTTTACATCTGATCCAGAATTCACTTAAAGATCTGAATTAAAGTTGATATTAAATTTATACTAACATAAATGAGTAAAAATACAATGCAAATTTGATTTCATTGTTCACATCTCACTATGTTGTTTAGTTTACAAAAAAAAGATAACTTTTTATAAAAAAATGAATTAGTCTTTTAATTCATCTTGGAATACCTTTATTTATTTAATATTTAAAAAAAAAACATTGCATTTAAAATATTTTTTAACTTCTATAAAAACTGTCAACAAAAATGAAACACTTTTACTTCTTTTTAACAATGTTAAAAAGTCAATACGTATCAAGTATTAGGGGAAAAAAACCAATTTAACACATTACAACTCTTAGAATTTCACTATTTTTTGTGAAAAATTTTGAATGGCCTTAAATCATATAATAAAAAATACAAAAAGAAAAGTGAATAAAATACTCATTTTACCATGAGATATTATAGCAATTTATTTGACAAGATAGAAGTTACATTAATGTTAAATCAAATATTTTTTTATTTAAAAATAACTAAAATTAATTTTACGAAACCTAAGTTTTTCTTGCAAAAGACTTAAAAATAGATAATCTATGTAAGGAAAAGAACAGATGAAGAGTTTTCCTCCAAAATATAAATTAAATTTATGTCATTGGCAGTATAAAATATTATGATATTTCATGCATGGTTTACCACAATTCCTATTTGAGTATTTTTAATAAACCTTTCAGTTCCAACTCTTTATTTTTTTATTCGAGAAATCTAAAATTTATGAAATAGATTCATTATGCATCCAGAATGAGATATGGTAAAAAACAGGAGTAAAAGGAAATCTTAATTTTTTAAACCAAATTTTAAGGAGGGAAAATTGAAATCATAATTTTTTAATGAATTATAGCAATAATGTTTCAAAACTTTATTGTAAATTCAGTTCAAATCATTTTCAAACATCTTAAAATGCAAGCATGAAGAATTTAGGGTTAATATATTTAATAAAATTGCTTATTGTGAATTTTATTTTACCATGTTTTCCATATTTTCATTTCATTAAAACAAACGTCATTTAACTCTTCCAAAGACATGATTCTGCCATCTTTCTTACGATAAATAAGTGCAAGCTTAAGTTAGTAAGATAAAACAGCAAGCTGATAATTTCAAATGGAATCATATCGGGTGAAAAGGTTTAAGGGGTCATAGGAGTCTTAAAAATGTGCAAAGAAGCTACTACAAAGTATAGTTTGATCTATCATGTAATTTTTTAACTACTCAATATATAAGTACAATTTTTTTAAATGTAATTCTACAAGATTTATCTATAATAATAAAAGAAAGAGTCTGTCTGTCTATCTGTCTGTATGTCTGTGGATCGCAAAAGACCTACTTAGACTGCTCTAAAAAATTCGAAATTTTTAATATAGATTCCTTTTAATACCTACGTGTGTACCTGAGGCTTAGTTTTTCCATATTTGAATGGGATTTTTATTTAATATAATTAGTTTAAAAAAAAAAACATCATCCACATGGGATTGTGGGACCATAACAGGGCTTGAAAATACATGGACCGGGCCGAAACCGGAGCTTGACGCCATCCTCTATTAGTTTGATTGATTGAGTTTGGTTGAGATATGCCCTCGCCCTAAGGCTGCTTCATCCTCTATTAGTGTTAGCTTTTTTAAGTGCTCAAGCGCCAACACGAATTTGATTTTGTTTTGATTTTGAGTGTATTTTCACAAGGGTAAGCATGCCTCTAAAAGGAAGCAATGCGAAGTTAACGGGTTCCCATTTAATATAAAACAAATTTTAAAATTTATGAAACTTTAGCCAAAACTAAAATAAATGATATTAAACATAAAGCTATTTGAACACATTGGGATTAGGCTTGCGCAGCAAATTTTGAGGTCAAAATTGAAAAAATGACCAAGAAAATGACTTTATATTGTACAAATATGTACAAACAAAGACTTATACCTAAATTCTCAGCTTAATTTTAATTAGAAATTATTTTAAGAACTTTTTTCTAAAAAAATTAATAATTTTTTTAAAATTTTGATATAAGTTTTTTTTAAAAATAATTTCTAATTAAAATTGAACTGAGAATTTAGTTATAAGTCATTGTTTGTACATATTTGTACAATATAAAGTCATTTTCTTGGTCATTTATTCAATTTTGACCTCAAAATTTGCCACGCAAGCCTAATCCCAATGCAATGTGTTCAAATAGCTTTATGTTTAATATCATTTATTTTAGTTTTGGCTAAAGTTTCATAAATTTTACCATATATACCTACCATAAATTTTAAAATTTGTTTTATAATAAATAAATCTTGTAGAATTACATATGAAAAAATTATACTTGTATATTGAGTAGTTAAAAAATTACATGAGAGATCAAACTATGCTTCGTAGTACCTTCTTTGCACATTTTTAAGACTATTATGACACCTTAAACCATTTGCTCCCTTTATTGTTTTAAACAGTGTACTAGTTTTGCTAACTTACTAAGAATTATGCACATCTGAGATACCGCATAGTTTAACCAATACCTTAAAAAATGTTCCTAATATAACATATCTACGTTATTCCCAAAATTTTGCTAAACTCTGATTTCAGCATCTCTAGGATGACCAGACATTCAGTACTTTATTTAACAATACTGTAATATAGTTAAAAAATAATCAGTATATTTTTTAAGAATAATAACACACTTTAAATTATAAAGTGTAATTGATAATAAAAAAAGTGTTAAATATAACATAAATCCCCCTATTATTTCAAAATAAATATCAAAATTTTTTAAGGACTCAAATTTCTTTGTGGAACTTTAATCATAATGCATCATTTATACAAATAACACAAAAAAAAAACCTAAATAAAATTGAAAAATATTAACACAAAAACTTCTATTAATGCAATGTACATTGATTTATTATTCTAAAGTTGTATTTAAAATATTTAAACATTTATTTAAACAAAATGTTTTGGACTTAGTCACAATCAAAGAGTAATAATCTATAAAAGGTTAGTTAATTGCCACAAAAACCCCTCAAAATTATTGATTAAAAAATATGTACTTAAGATTCATAATGAATAAAATTTGAGAAAAACAATCTTTCTTTAACCATGTTCTGTGTTTGAAAAAAAAAACGAGTGTGTATAAGAAAGTAAAAGTTTGGCAATTCACAGTGTTTGGGTTTGCTGTTGCATTTTTTATTAAATAAAGAAATAATTTATGAATTCGATAGCAAATATGTAGTGGACCATCTTGTAAAAAAAATAACTAGGACCCGATCAATGAAGCTTTTAAAGGATTTGGCAAAAATTAACATCAGGTGCATGTTTGGCAACATATAAATTACACTATTTAACAAGAATACTTATTTAACAACTTACTTAGTCCTCTTCGTGCCCTGTGACACATAAGGTCTTCAGCTCCAACTTGTGTCGGCTGTACTCGGGCCATCGAGCCTGGTTCCTCTCGTCCTTGACCCATGAACTTGTCGATGATTCCGAAAAAAAAAGACATACATTAGAGATTAGAAGTTTAAAATTAGCTAGCTTTACTTTTTTTTTAACCAAGGCTACTTGTAAAGCAAGTCAAACTACTTGTTGAGATTTCGAATAATTTCTGGAGAAGGGTAAGTTAGACTTGACTTTTAGTAAATAACTACTTTTTTAAAAAACTTTACAATAAACTTGGGGTAAAATATTGATTTTGCATGTGACAAGAATCAAACCAAACATACAAAAAGTTGTTAAATCAAAACAAGCACAAGTTTCTCATTAGCTTGTTGCAACGTAAACCCATACTAGAATTAAAATTATGTATTAATATCATAAAAAAGTTGAAATGTAAATTAACCAAGATAATAAGTAAAATTATATGTGCCGATTATTTTCTTCCATTCTAGCTGGTAAAATTATTGTATAAAACATTACTTAAATATATATTTTTTTATTTAAAAAAAAACATTTTGCCACTCCCCTAGGATCCCTTCGCTACCCCCCAGAGGATTGCGACCCACGGGTTGAGAACCACTGACCTAACTGTTCTTCAAAGAGAACTAAAATTAAACAAACAAAACAAAGTTTTTTTTAATTCTAATTGAAAAGTTAGTTTAAAGGATCTACATTTCAAAATTAGTTCATGGCAGCCTTTGGAAAGTAGCGAAATTTTTCATTACTTTGTTAACATTGAAAGTAACTATGCTCTGCTCAGTTCAGTTTTACTGCTTTTTTAAAATGCAACGGTGTAACTTTAAAAACAGCAACCGTTACAAGAGTAACACGTTACTCCAAGCCTAGCTAGAAAATTTAGCCAAAATCTACAACTAATATTATCACGAGAATCATTTTTAAGGTCAGTTACTCAAAAACTAAGAATCTGTAAACAAAAAAAAAATGAAATTGTATCTTATGTTGAGTTAATTTTGCTATACTAAAACCGACCTTACGTTTACAGCAGAGAAATGTAATGCACGGAAGAAACTGGCAGCGTCCTCTTAGCAGCGTGCTATAGGGTTGCCAACGGTCGATCTGCGGAAGCGCAGCCTTGTTTGGTATCTTGTGTCCTTCTTTGGTTCCCTGTGGAAACAAAATGTGAATAAGAATCGCAAAATTATTAGTGTGGTCACTGAATTGGATTGGTTCACTTGAAAAATTCCACCGGTCACTGATTACACAAGCTATGGGCAAAAACTGTCAAGTTGAAGCACTGTCAAGTAACAAGGATAACACTAGGGATAGCCGTTGAAACGACATCTTATACATGGCGTCAGAAAATTGTATCATGCAATAGTTACTAGCCCTTTTGTATTTAGTAAAAACTAGCACTTTTAACAGAGTTCCAGCAAGTGGTACTAATTGCTACCAGTAACTGTTCACTGGTACCATTCACTTCACTTGTTAAAATTAGTCCAGAACACAAACATACATACTTATGTGGCATTTAACCATTTAATAAAGCAAGTTACTAGACTTAAAACAAGGAAACTAGACTTTTTTTATCGTGAATATACAAGCTAATACACATAAAATGTTCAGTGATTAACTAAATCATTATGTAAACAATACAGTAGCATTTTTTCAAAACAAAACATTTTTTTTTCTGTAAATCTATTATACGAGAATTCTTCTAAAGGTAAAGTTAGATTACCACTAACACTGTAAAACACGAGTTAAGTAATTTAAATACAATGATTCATACATTTTTGACAGTATAATAGGCCTAATAAAAACGCATTCAGGTTGGCCTTGTCAAAACGCATACGTTGTTGAAACGAAAAACTTAGTGCTAAATATATAAAAACTAATTAGAAAAATATAAGTATTATGAAAACAAAGTTAGAAAATACAAACTTACTTCACCGTCTCCCGAAAACTTTCTTCGGCCAAGCCGCCAGCCCGCCAAACAAAATAAAATGGCGAATGGCGACGCCTTGAATGATCCCGCGCTAAATAGAAGGAAGTGACGTCACCAGAAATTCGTACTTTTGTTGACGACCGATCGACGTGACTTATGGCGTCACTTTAGTCAGTTTGGTCATTTTGCGACCAACTACTTGGCGTCTTTTGCATCACGTCATTTGGCTGACAAAAAAATGACGCCGAAAATGGCGTCATTAAAGGACGTCAACTGAACTGACAAAAAATTGACGTCATTTTTTTCGTGATTTTTTACTTGTTGACGTCATTCATAAAAATATGACCTTATTTTCACGTCATATTTGACGTCGCACGAGTACTTGGGAAGTCGGTTATTTATTGCCCGGTCCCGAACCAAGGTCATAACCAACATAATATAGAAGTAAGCTTTCACCAGGGACAGCTTCTTGTCAGGGCGAAAAGATCAGGGAATGTATAAGGTGAGGCGATACTCATCACGCGCAACCTCAAAATAACATTCACGCTAGAGAGCAGTGATTTATCTTTGCTTTTCTAAACGTGACATACTCGACAAAAAAAAAAAAAAAAAAAAAAAAAAAAAACTGTAGTATGAAATCCGAAGTAATTCAAGAACCCTTTAGTAGACTATGGGTTTGCAGATGCAGCTACAAAAGGATTGAAAATATTATATTTTGACTAAGGCCATCCCCGACATACGGGATTGATATAGGAAAACTCAGACGACATCAGGCACAAGAAAATTTGGTCCTCTGTAATGGAAAATGATGTGTACGTTTGCCTGTAATGATGGGGCTAAGTGGCTGATGTATTATAATTTTGCCTTACCATAACATCGAAAAAACCAATTACGGTAGGGCTTTAGGCGAATGTCTAAGTCAAAATAGTCAACTTAAAAATGGAGTCTTGTGGATATTCTTAACATTTACTGAAATTAAAAAATTTTAGGATGCTACAGCATTTAGCTGAATATTAACTAAAATTGGGGAGGCAACTGTTTAATAGGGTCACTACACCTCGATGCCTATATCTTCTGTATGTAAGTAATTGCCATGACTTCCATGGTTCGCACTCACTAATGTCTCCCTTGTATTCCTGGAAAGCCGAACCCGGATAGTAGTCTCCGAATCCTATGGTAGTTAGGGTGACGAAGGTGAAGTATCCGGAGCTCAGCATGTCCCAATCCTCCAGGTTGGCGAATATACCAGCACCCAGCAGAATAAACAAAAAGATCAGCACCAGATTCAGGAGAATAGGAATCTGGATCTGAAAAAGATCAAAGACTTATAATAACCTCTTCTCTCTAGAGGTACACAAACGTGGAGATTTGTAGAATTCAATTCAGAACTTCAGTTTACAATTTTTCTTTGTACTAACTTTTCTATAGTAATTTAGAATGTTCAATCTTTTTAAAAAAAAAGTCGATACCGGAGCAGCTAATTATTAATTGTATTAAAAAATTACATACCAAGAGATCAAATAGATTTCGTAGGTCTTGCAGGAAACAATTTTTTTTTCAGAAGTTCATTTATACGACATTTTGGATTAAAACATGTTATAATGGACTATTAGTCCAAAAAAACTGATATAGCTTGTAAGTGATTCATATCACACAAAAAAAGTGAATTTTTAGGGCACAAAACCTCAAATTTCACTAAATTGACGTGAACTTTAGCTAATGTTAAACGCTAATGTTTCACAATGGCTTGGAAATAATGTACCCTTCGTCAATAATTTGATTGATTATGAAAACAATTATCGACATTTAAATAGGATTAAAAAAAAAGCTTTTTAAAAAAAGAAACCAGTTGCCATTTGAAGAGCTTAGTGGAAAAACGTGCTAAGAGAAAATTAATTATTAAGAATGAAAAAATTAAGATTTTTGTGTCAGCGAACATATTACTAACTTCTGTAACGATACCAAGTTTCCTCTCTTGCATAGACTTTAAGTTTAGTATATTTATTACGGTTTTAAAGTATCGTTTCCAACAAATCTGAGTGCAAACTGAAAACTTACAAGCTTTAAACAGCATCAATGTAAGCATCTCCTTAAGAAACACTACACTTTTATGCAAATAACGAACGGTACAAGTCTGCTGCTTCGGTATCGATATTTTGAAACGCTAAAACATTCTCTTTTATACCCGCACGATCGTAATAACTCGGTTTAAAGGGGTGGGGACGAAGAGTCTCCTCGTCTTGAAATGTAGTTTCTGCTGCTGAACTAGCATGTAGATGCTGTCTTGAAAGTAATTTGCAAAAAAAGGGGAAAAAATCACTTCCACGTCTTGAGATGGGGGACCCTTTAGATGACACTGATTTAAGTTTGCTAGTTTTTTTTTCCGAAAAAAAAATGCATCTAGTAACTACCACCCATTTTATGATCCACGAAATCAAAATTATTACAACTCGGAATTTACTCAGATATCTATTTTAAAACCCATACAAAAATCTGTATTACAAACCCTAAAAAATATATTCAAAGCCACAGATTGGTGGAGTCAATTTTGTTCAAACCACTCTCACAATAACTAGTTGTTTTTATTTATCCAACCAGTGCATACTGTTGCCATATGGCAACAAATAACATAATCCACTTTATTTTAGTAACCATTTCCGACCGAGCTATTAAAAAATGACTTTGTTTTTAAGGAGTTATTGGCATTGATGCTGTTTAACGCATTTTTTTCGATAAAAATCCATTTTTTGTCTCATAATTTTAAATCAGCGCTATCTGATCGCCGGTCTTAAATTTTTAATGTAGTCCTCCCATCCCAAGACACCTGTGACATCATCGGAAGGAGGCTATTCTAGGTAGGTATATTGGTACATTTATTTTCCAACTTCGAACAACATTTAAACAATCAATCATCATCAAAAAGTCTCTCTTTTGGGTAGCTAATTAAAATCTAATGTAACAATAAATAGCCATATAGCTCAATTATATTTTATCACAGTTAACTCCTCAACAGAATCAAAACTGACCTTTTTAATAAATCATTGCCCTAAAATATGTACAAATTATAGTTATTTAAGCAACTAGTGTCGAAAATGACACTTTATTAAGCGAGTGGCTTTTATTTCACGAGCGAGGCACGAGCGAGTGAAATGATGACAAGAGCTTAATAAAGTGTTATTTGGCACGTGCTTGTTTACAATATATTTTTATAATAACGTGCAAAAAAGTATTTCTACCCATGAGTGATTTTCAAGACATCATTTAGTTTCCATAGCAATATTCTTAAATGCAAAGTAGTGAAAGAAAAGTTGTAAAATATTTTTTTCTATTTTGAATCAAAATAGTATTTACACTAATTAGTGCTACCGTACTTGGGTGAAAATGAATTCGAAATGATGTTCGACCAACTTCCAGCTTAAATGGAAAAAGCAGCTAAGGAAGCTTCGTTGAATCTTCTTCCAGAAAAGTATTGTTTGGAGTGAAATTTGTGTCCTTACTTTTATCTCATTTCATTTCCTTTAATAATTTTTGCAATTTTGTAGTTTCCATGGAGATATTAGAAAATGCAAAAGTAATGAACCAATAGATTTAGCTGAGCTCCATAACCATTTAGTTTCCACGGAGATATTCATGGCATCATTTTGTTTTTCTACCAATATGTTAGTCTTATTTACTTTACCGCACTAGTGCCGAAAACCTCATTTTCGCCACTGCCTGTGGCGCAAGCACGTAAAGTGTAATTTTCGCAACGCTTTATGAATGAATATAATATAAAAAAGTGAACTTTTTTGCACGTTGTTAAAAAAACAATTTGAAGGAAATTTATGTTTTTGCTTTCAAAATTATCAATAGTTAAAACCGAATGTAACATCACAAAAAAATATATATATATTGTACCACATATATATATTTTTAAATGCCATAAAAAAGTCGTAAAAGGATATCCCTGAGATCCATAAAATTGGTCATTGCAGACGTTTTTGGTGACCTAGAGGCTTTCAAAAGAAATACTCACCCCTTAGTTGGCTCATCATCTGTTCTTAGGCCAGCATTTTGGGTACTCTTGAACCTATGAATATTCTGCCCTCTGGGACAAATTTGATGTTGCAGGAAGGACGCTCCGCGTCGATGCTGCAAATTTTCACACCATTGGTTTCTACACCATAAATCAACGAATGTTTGTAAAGGATGAGCAAATGTGAAGCAAAGGTGTCTGACATAAAGCTAATTGCACAAGACATTTTTCCAATTAAAAAGAATTTCAAGGTTGTCTAAACTTTTAACGGGATATGTATATTACCCACTACACCAAAAATCTCGGGTCTCTACACCATAAATCAACGAATGTTTGTAAAGGATGAGCAAATGTGAAGCAAAGGTGTCTGGCATAAAGCTAATTGCACATATAAGACATTTTTCCAATTAAAAAGAATTTCAAGGTTGTCTAAACTTTTAACGGGATATGTATATTACCCACTACACCAAAAATCTCGGGTCTCTACACCATAAATCAACGAATGTTTGTAAAGGATGAGCAAATGTGAAGCAAAGGTGTCTGACATAAAGCTAATTGCACATATAAGACATTTTTCCAATTAAAAAGAATTTCAAGGTTGTCTAAACTTTTAACGGGATATACATATTACCCACTACGAAAATTCTTTGGGAGTTGTTGGTGTTATTAATTCCCATCTGGTCTGACGGTCAGACCAGATCAGTAAATCCGTTGACATTAAAAAATGTCGAAACCAAAAGGGAGGAAAAAATGGGTTGGGATTAAAGTGAGCAAATGTGATGGAAATTGGGTGTAGATAATGGTTGGTTGGTTGATATACATATATCTTCAGGCTTGTGTGCTTGCTCAGAGAGCCGCTTATAAGCCTTCGTCAAGTAAGACAGTCACAACACACTCACCTGCACACATACACGTGACGATGCTGCCATCTATCACGCGCCACCTCCACAATTTAGACATGTCCCTGAAGGGGAGGGAAATGGTCTCCAGGAACCTGTTCCCGTGGGAAACTGCGCAATGACCGCCCACAACACTTTCGGACCAAACAGATTTAACGAGCACGTACTCCGCATATACTCGGTGAGTTTTCAGCTACCAGGCTTCGATCGCGGGACCTTCCGATCCGTAGATCGCTACTCTAACCACAGGGCGCCTCACAGCCCCAGATAATGGGAATGTTTCTTATGATGGAACGATCTTATTTTAATTTTTCTATGTACTGCGATTTGAATGGTTGCTTCGGTTTTACTCTGAAAATGATCGATACTGATGCAAAGAAACCTTCATATGTAATCTTTCTTCAACAAATGTTTTGAACAACCAACAGCACAGCAAGAAGTTGTCACTTTAAAAAAAAATATAAGTAAAATATTCTTAGAACACTCTCGGCTTATTTAATTTCGCCAAATTTCTCAAAAAGTCGTCGTCATGGAGTTAAGAAAGAGACGAAGATGCTAACGGCAAAAACCAATATTAAACCGATTTGCCAAATTAAAAAAAAAAACCGCTTTTCAGTAAGCCCAGACAAACGCTCTTGCAGATATACAGGGTGAATATAAAGAAACTTTGCCAACATCTGTGCTTCTGGATTCCGTTCCAGTTAACCGATCGAGATGAGATTTCAAATATAGTTATCTGGAGGAATGCTCTCGAGATTATGCGAATTTTATTACAGTGATGCTCATTGTTACGGTTACAGTGACAAAAACTCGAAAATTTTGAATGGAAACGCCCTTTTTTTCCTGTCTCAAAATGTTCAGCGCTTGCGAAAACCATAAATAGCGTTGAAACGGCACCGCTATTTCAAAAAAATCGACATTTTATAAATAACCATTTAAGACCGGCCATCAGATGGCGCTGATGAAAATCATGAGACTAACTGTTAAATATTTTATCCAAAAAAATACCTTAAACAGCCACCAAAACACAATCTGTGCGCGTGCAGTATATTTGCATATAACTGGGGTGAGGACTCAGTAAATTTGCTGTTTAAGGCATATAACACTCTTACGATAACACTCTTAACAGTTGGTATAAATTTAATCAGCGCTATCTGTTGGCCGGTCTTAAAGGTTATTTGTAACACGTCAGTTTTTGGACATATCGCTGCCGTTCTAACGCTATTTAAAGTTTTCGCATGCGCTGAAAATTTTGAGACAGGAAAAAGTAGGCGTTACCATTTGAAATTTTCGAGTTTCTGTCACTATAACCGTAACTGTGATCACCACTGTAATGAAATTCACAGGACTGAGACTTCTGTCAGCCAATGTTGACTTGCACAGATACCCCAAAAAACATTTCTGTCAGTCAGTAACGGAAGTACGTCATTTAGCGTTTAGGATTGTAAAGGATTCGTCTAGGATAAGGCTAAAAAAACATCAGCATCCAACATCGGGCAGTTTTGTATGGCCCAGTGAAAGCCTAAATACTCGTTTGGGGCCCCGGGCAATTTTTTGTTCTCTAAAGAAACATCAGTATCCAACAAGAAGTATCCATATTTAAAAAAAAAATCATTGAACACTTATGGCTTTACAAGTAGAAGGATGATATAATGTACACCATTGGTCCATTACCTCGAACTTTGACCTCCTCTCAAGGTCAAACAAGTCGGATTTGAGAAAAACTGAAATTCACTTTTTCTTAACATAGTATTACTAACATACCCTGAAAGTTTCAAGAGAATCGAAGACATCACCTGTTACGCCCCTATTCAATTTGGCCCGGTTTAAAAAAAAATGCCTCTTAATCTTTAGGATTATGAAGGATGCAACAGGATTCTAACCTTTTGCCCCCTTCTTAATACTGAATCTTTTTAGCTACATTTTGTTTTGTACAGAATTGTAGGTAACATAAAATTAAAATATATAACTAATTTTATAAAGAAAGCTGGTATTTGATATTGTAATAAATTATAGGAAAACTTTCAGCTTTTTTTTTGGGGGGGGGGGGGGTCTCTACACCATAAATAAGCGAATGTTTGTCCAAGGATGAGCAAATGTGATGCAACGATGTATAAAATAAAGCAAGTTGTACATTTTCCAATTAAAAAGAATTTCAAGGTTGTCTAACCTTTTAATTTGATATATATATTACCCACTACGAACATTCGTTGGGTGTTGTCGTTGTTACTAATTCCCTAAATCCGTTGACATTAAGAAAGTCCGAAACCAAAAGGGGGGATGAAATGGGTTGGGATTAAAGTGAGCAAATGTGATGCAAATTGGGTGTAGATAATGGGAATGTTTCTTATGATGAAACGATCTTATTTTTATTTTCTATGTACTGCATACGATTTCATTGGTCGCTTCGGTTTTACTCTCAAAATGATCGATACTTATGCTAAGAAACCTTCATATGTAATCTTTCTTCAACAAATGTTTTGAACAACCAATAGCACAACAAGAAGTTTTCAGTCTAAAAAAATTATAAGTAAAATATTCTTAGAAAACTCTCGGCTTATTTAATTCCGCTAAATTTCCCAAAAAGTTAAGAAAGAGACGAAGATGCTGACGGCAAAAATCTATACGAATACCATTTTGCTAAATTTAAAATAAGACCGCTTTTCAGTAAGGCCGGACAAAAACGCTCTTGCCGATATAAAGGGTGATTATAAAGAAAGTTTGCCAACATCTGTGCTTATGGATTCCGTTCCAGTTAACCGATCGAGATGAGATTTCAAATATAGTTATTTGGAGGTATGCGCTCGAGATTATGCGAATCTCATTGCAGTGGTGCTCATTGTTACGGTTATAGAGACAGAAACTCGAAATTTTTGAATGGCAAAGCCTTTTTTTCCTGCCTCAAAATGTTTAGCGCTTGCGAAAACCATAAATAGCGTTCAAACGGCACCGATATTTCAAAAAATCGAAATTTTATAAATAACCATTTATGACCGGCCATCAGATGGCGCTGATGAAGTTCATGAGACTAACTGTTAAGAATTTTATTAAAAAAATGCCTTAAACAGCCACCAAAACACAATCTGTGCGCATGCAGTATATTTGCATATAACTGAGGTGCGCATTCAGTAAATTTGCTGTTTAAGGCATTTTATTTGATAACACTCTCAATAGTTGGTATAAATTTAATCAGCGCTATCTGTTGGCCGGTCTTAAAGGGTTATTTATAACACGTCAGTTTTTAGACGTATCGGTGCCGTTCTAACGCTATTTAAGGTTTTTGCTTGCGCTGAACATTTTGAGACAGGAAAAAGTAGGCGTTATACCATTCGAAATTTTCGAGTTTCTGTCACTAAACCGTAACCGTAAATATTACTTTATTTAAGTCAACAACACTAATAGAAATTTAAAAAAAACTCTTGGTAACTTACGTATTTAAGTTTTTTGGTTCATAATATTTATTCAAAAATCTATTTTATTTAAGTTAAGTTTATCGAAAATTAATCATGGCAAAAAAAGTTAAAAATTAATTTCGAAGTAAATAAAAGAAATAAGTTATCACACAGTAAAAATATTTATCTATTTGCACGTAATTAAAAATGGCGAGTGAATGAAATGTAAGCGAATGAAAAATAACTATTACCAGTTGGAACATGATATTTTTCGGATATGAAGTTTGCAAAATAATTTAACGCGATTTGTATGTACTTAAATAAAAAAAGTCAAATTTTCCGGATTCTTATCGTTGCGATATCGATTCGAAAGAATTTCCCGATGAAACGTACGTTACGGAATCAGGGGCGGTGGCAGCGGTGGGGCTAAGGGTGCTCAAGCCCCCTGTCGGGGAAGGCTAGCCCCCCCGTCGGGGAAATTTTAAATTTCGTCGGGGTAAAACTAACTTACGATAGCGGAAAAATTTGAGTTGGAAAAAAAAAACATTTTCAATGGTTTCAAAACTCAACACTGTTTCGCATTTTCCAAACTGTCATTTCAAGTCGTGGTTCGTACAATTCTTCAATTGACCTTGAGTGCATACCCCTAAGCGGCGAAATGTAACTTCTCTGTCATCGTCCCACCACCCCAAACAGGGAAGGGGGATAGCTGTTGAAACCCTCTAAACGCTGGGAAAACAAAACCCCTCTACTGACAAATTTATGGGTTCGGGGAACTTTTCGTGGGGGGTGCATAGCCTCCTTCGCAAGAGGGTTCATTACCACTAAGAGATTTCTTCCGAACGGATTGACTTAGTGCACTTTTAAAAGATTTGCCTTTTTCGTCAGAATAAATAATAAGAATGTAAGGGAACACACTACTTGTGGCAAGTTTAACCTCAATTAATTTTATTGGATTTTTTTGGAAGTATTTTAATACATATTTTTTATTTTAAAAATAATGGATTTCCTCGATTATTGATATTTTTTGAGTTAAAATTGAAGAAAAAGCAGTAAATTTGATGTTTGTGCTCGTCTCCGCACGTAAAAAATACTATGCAATTTGAAATCCCTTTAAATGTTGTTTTCAAAACTGCTTTCAAATTTTGTACGTTTTTTTTAAATATAAAATATGAAAATCCTAATTGTTTTATTACTCTCAATTGTCACAGTGTGAATAATGAGTATATATGGCTCTTTTTTTCTAAACATTGAAACAACACTCAGTTTAATGATTCTTATGAACTAATCAAAGTAAAATAATGCCCTATTTTGACAATTTATTTAGACCATGCAGCGTTCGAAGAATAATCGACTGTACATTAAATGATCTGAACAACTATTCCTTTGAATAATCAAAACATTTGAAACTTTTTCAAAATGGGCTAAGACGGAAGCTCAAGTCAAAGCCAACTTTAACAGAGATTCCAATTCTTTAATTCTTCAATATTCTAAAGGTTTTCATTCCATGTGTACAACTACCACGGTATTTTGGAGATAATGATGCCAAAAATATAATCTGAAGAATCTTAGACTAACTTCACATCGATTTAGTCGTCCAATAACTATACAGTTTCGTAAAGGAATTAGCACTTGCTGAATTTACCAACATTAGGGAATAATTGGAGCGCTAAAAAATATAGTAATTTTAGCCTAAATTAGTTTAAATAAGGAAAAATGGGGCTCCATACTTCTAAAAACTGGTAAAACTAGACGTTTTTAGTCCATTGGAAAATTTTAGAGCCATGTTTGTACCCCTTTTGGCAAAATGTGCATCCCAAAAGAACTATTTGGCAAAGCATCCTACTGTTTGTTTTGTGGAAATTTTTGAGGATATGTATAGAGTTGAAAAAAAATCTGAATAGTAGCACATTTAGCTTTAAAAAGTTAGTTTGAAATCGAATTTTATAATTGAACAACGGTATTAATAGATTTATAAATTTTTTAGATTGTGTTTTTGTTTCATTTGTGAATATTTATAATAACCGTGCGAAGTGTTTACGGTTTGATGTTGATTGTTGGTTATATTTGACCAATTCGAGAATGAATATGTTAAAAAATTTTTTTTAAATTTTGAATTATACCGAAGCCCCCCCGTCGGGGTAAGCTAGCCCACCCATCGGGGAATTCCTAGCGCCACCACTGTACGGAATACTTGTAGTTTGTGTCTGTGTGTCTTGCGAACAGCGGCCCACGCTGGAGAGGCGTAGAGTAAAATTGGCTTAATCATCGACTTATAAAGTAAAACCTTGTTGTTAAGGGACATTTTGGAGTGTTTTCCAATGATGGGATTTAGACTGACGCTGGCACCTGTGGCTTTAGCTATTGTTTGCTCAATATGTTCTTTAAAGCTGGGTCTATTGTCCAAATGTACTCCGAGGTATTTAGTATGTGGCTCATTTTTGATATCAGTATTAAAGATCTCAAGATCGGTGTCGTAATTTTTCAGTGTTTTGTGCTTTCTAAAGAGGACTGAGACACTTTT
The DNA here is from genome assembly GCA_023701765.1 of Hylyphantes graminicola. NCBI lineage: Eukaryota > Metazoa > Arthropoda > Arachnida > Araneae > Linyphiidae > Hylyphantes > Hylyphantes graminicola. The sequence goes on from CM043112.1 coordinate 30,325,966, forward strand.
GTGCATTAATTTTGACTCTCCAATCTTCACACTAAGTTTCAACTAAGTATAGCGCTGTTTGCGATTTGTCAAAGGCTATGTTACCGTGTTTAGATTTGGCTAGTATGGCCGTATCGTCCACGAACTGGGCAGTAATACAGTCTGTTTGAGTAGGGAAATCGTTAATATACAGATTAAATAATGTGGGACTCATTGTGCTTCCTTTCGGAACTCCGGCCTTAATGGTTACTACTTTGGACACTGTATTATTGATTCGAACCTGGAAACATCTGTTTGTGAGAAACGAGTTAATAATATGTATTCGTGGTTTTGGTATGTTTTGTTTGACAATCTTTATAATAAGGCCTTCATGCCAGAGGCTATCAAAAGCTTTTTCAATATCTAAAAAGACAGCTCCCACTGTTTCTTTGATGTTAAAGGCACTTAAAATAATTTCTACTATTCTATGAACTTCGTGTGTTGTTGAATGTCCCTTTTTAAAACCATATTGATTAAGACTGATAATCTTATTGGCGTCCAAAAAAGTGTTTAATCTAGTCAGAATGATTTTTTCAAGTACTTTTGCTAAGTTGGGTAGACACTTATTAGTCGGTAGCGGCTAGGTAACAGTGGGCTTTTGCCTGGTTATTTAAAAAGTATTATAATGGCTTTTTTCCATGTAGTCGGAAAGTAGTAGTGTTGGAGGCATGCGTTAAAGATATTCGGAAAAAGTATACCGGTAAAAGTATTCGGTTCCAGAAAGTATACCGGAATGGGTATCTTATTGCCCTCCACCGTTTTGGAGAACTGGAGCACAGAAATGACGAGATAGCCTAAATAATTTAGTTCGTCTTTAATAGTCCCTATATTAATGTCAGAAGGGACTTTTCTGAGAACTACTTTAAGAGTTCTTTCACTCTTAAGCGAATACAAGTTGAAAGGGATTTTCTTTTCGTCTAGAACGGTGGTAACACTTCTGTAGTCCATTTCCGTCTGGACCCTTATATTTAGAGTTTCCGGGTTTGCCTTCCCCGTAAAATTACTAATACCTGCCTTTTTCAGGTCTTTTGCCAATTCTGGTCAGTTAATTTTAGGATTTGAAATCACTATTGGAGGTGGTTTTGAACTAGCTTTAGAAGAGGTAAAAATGAGGAATCGTTTTTATTGTTAGAAATTTCGTTTATCGTCTGATAAATGAAATGATTGGTTTTTTGGCTAAGCGCTCTGCCTTAATCATAGTGGGATCACCGTCATTAGGGTTTGACGCATGATCAAAAACACGTTTGGATCCTTTTTTTTTTTTATCAGATCATGTTCAAGTTGAACCAGATTTTCATAGTCAACTATTACAGTACGCTTTTCACAATTGGGAATTGAACATTTTCCCAATATTTGAAGAAACATCATCTTGCTTCTCATCGTACTTAGAATACATGGATTTTTCTTTGTTAAACAAAAATAAATTTAAAAAAAGGTGGTAGCAAAAAAAAAAAAACCCTACAACAATTAGCATTTTATCATCTCTTCTGTTCCTCTGACTATTGTATGGGGGAGTCGCAAAAATACGGATCGCTTAAAGAAATGAGAATACTTTGATATTTTCAATTTGTAATACAGGACAAAAAAAAATAGTTCAAAAATGCTGATCGATAGCGCTGTAAGTGTAATGCCAGAGAAAAGGCTAAAATGGATTCGTTAAACATAGGAATGTTGTTAAGCCAACTGAAAACAATAGAATTTTGAGGGTTTTCTAAACATTTATTTGCGAAGAAACAAGAAAAAAGGGAAGACATATAATAATTCTGATATCAGAATTCTGTACCGATTATCTAATTAGGAAATTATCAAGTTAGGGGAAATCAGGAAACTGCAGTCATTATGGAATACCAAAACTTATCGATAGCAACTAGTCGCTCCTATGAGCAATAAATTTTTATGTATACAATGAAAAGTCTTTATTATCCGGAATTTTCGTTTATCCGAGCTACCAACGGTACCAACTATATTGGTTTATCGAGATTCTACTGTATGTATGTCCCCTGGCCAGGACCACCCCAGCACCAAGTGAGAGTTAAAAATACAAGTAGTTCGCTTTCAGTGATTTTCGAGTTAACAACGCAATTGCGTGAACAAACTATGTAGAATTTCAATGCAATAGTGAAAATAGTCATGGTCTAGATAATATCCGCTAGGGCAGCTAAATTTTAAAAAAAAAATGCTTCGAGGTAATTGAGTTGCTTATAGTCCCATCAGAGACAGCGTCTTGGCTCCAGGAAAAGATCAAGGAATGCATAAAGTGTGACGGTTCTCCTAAAGAGTTCTATAAATCAATAGTAGGGTAGAGGCTGAACCTATCAACCTCACTATTAACCAACAAGGAGACAATTTAGGGTGGCACGTGGGGCCCGATGGCCGAGTGGTTTGAATCGCAGGCCATAACGCAAGCAGTCCGCGAGAGCTGCAACGGGTTCGGGTTTCGATCACTTTTGCCACTTTAGCCACTTTATTTGGGCTCTGTAGTGAGCAATATCTGCCGATGGCAGCTCAGTACGAGTCGTTCTTCTACCCTACTAAACTCTTTTGGTCCTATAGTAGGGTATAAAGGAACGACTTTGGTTAGAGCGCAACCTCAAAATAACGTCAATGCTTGATTTATCTGATTTATAAAACCCGAAGAAATTCGTCTCCACCATATTACTCAGGAGAAAGGAGTTTAAAAGAAAATTAATTATAAATTAGGGTTTTAGGGAAAATACATCTATCCTGAGCGGAATCATCCCCAACATAATGTATAGAGCAAGAGCCCAGGGCCCCCTGTCCTATGTTATTTTCTCAGTAATGAAATGTATCAGATTAGGCAGTGTTTTCTTGTACTTTTAGTGTATGCATAAACGCTAGGGAGTGGACCAACGGCTAATTTACAGGTACCAGGTGCAAAAGGTAGGTAACATATAAGTGAACTTATCTCATTTTCTCTGTGCTGATTTTTGCATGTGTTTTAGAAATTTTGTTAAAATTTAATAATCAATATTGCCAGACGCAGCGATTTGGCTGCTAGCTCTTGGTGTCGGGCTTCATAATTTAGGACCTCAGTCAAGTGACGAGCCGACAACTGTGTAAGATATACCCAATGCATTTTTAAGAGCTACATTGTACTTTGTACGTGGCGTCAGGATTTTGGAGCATATTTAGATAGCATTCCATCTACATGTGCTGTTAGACATCAGACTTTCTTTTTTTACTGCACGGGCCATTTGCAAGTCGCAGTTATTTATTGCCCGGTGGCGAACCAAGGTCCTAACCAACATAATATAGAAGTAAGTGTTCATCAGGTTCATCATTGTTGTCTGGGCGAAAAGATCAGGGAAAAGGTCAGGCGATACTCAACACGCGAAACCTCAAAATAACATTCACGCTAGAGGGTATTGATTTATCTTTGCTTTTCTACCTGTGACATAGTCGACAACGAAAACAGTAGTATGAAATCCGAAGTAACTCAGGAACCCTTTAGTAGACTATGGGTTTGCAGATGCAGCTACAAAAGGATTGAAAATATTATATTTTGACTAAGGCTGTCCCCGACATACGGAATTGATATAGGAAAACTCCGACGACATCAGGCACAAGAAAATTTGGTCCTCTGTTACGGAAAATGTTGTGTACGTATGCCTGTAATGGTGGGGCAAAATGGCTGATGTATTATAATTTTGCCTTATCATAACATCGAAAAAACCAATTACGGTAGGGCTTTAGGCGAATGTCTAAGTCAAAATAGTCTACTTAAAAATAGAGTCTTGGGGATATTCTTAACATTTTCTGAAAATTTAAAATTTTAGGATGCTACAGCATTTAGCAGAATATTAAGTAAAATTGGGGAGGGGAAGCTGGGTCCCTACATTTCAGAGACTGTTGTATTTGGAGACCTGGCGATCCTTACAGTTAGGCAGGCTCTGCCAACATCATATAGAAGTACGTGCCCGTAATGGGAAGCGTTTTGGCTGGAAAAGATGATCAGGAATACATAAGGGAATTTGTATTTTCTGATAAAAAGGCCATCCCCAGCATCATGTAGTGACAGGTTCTTATCAGGGACAGCATTTTGGCTGAGAGTCCCTGTTCAGCTGAAGTAAAAGCGTTTGAATTACGTGATGGACACATGTGTTTTAATTTTCGACAACATAGGGTCACTACAACTCTATTCTTTATCTTCTGTTTGTTAGTAATTACCATGACTTCCATAGTTTACACTCAGTAATGTCTCCCTTGTATCCCTGGAAAGATCAAGGAATGCAGGAAATTGTGTTATTTGGCACGTGCTTGTTTACAATATATTTTTATAATAAGGTGCAAAAAAGTATTTCTACCCATGAGTGATTTTCAAGACATCATTTAGTTTCCATAGCAATATTCTTAAATGCAAAGTAGTGAAAGAAAAGTTGTAAAATATTTTTTTCTATTTTGAATCAAAATAGTATTTACACTAATTAGTGCTACCGAACATTTGTGAAAATGAATTCGAAATGATGTTCGACCAACTTCCAGATTAAATGGAAAAAGCAGCTAAGGAAGCTTCGTTGAATCTTCTTCCAGAAAAGTATTGTTTGGAGTGAAATTTGTGTCCTTACTTTTATCTCATTTCATTTCCTTTAATAATTTTTGCAATTTTGTAGTTTCCATGGAGATATTAGAAAATGCAAAAGTAATGAACCAATAGAATTAGCTGAGCTCCATGACCATTTGGTTTCCACGGAGATATTCATGGCATCATTTTGTTTTTCTACCAATATGTTAGTCTTATTTACTTTACCGCACTAGTGCCGAAAACCTCATTTTCGCCACTGCCTGTGGCGCAAGCACGTAAAGTGTAATTTTCGCAACGCTTTATGAATGAATATAATATAAAAAAGTGAACTTTTTTGCACGTTGTTAAAAAAACAATTTGAAGGAAATTTAGGTTTTTGCTTTCAAAATTATCAATAGTTAAAACCGAATGTAACATCACAAAAAAATATATATATATTGTACCACATATATATTTTTTTAAATGCCATAAAAAAGTCGTAAAAGGATATCCCTGAGATCCATAAAATTGGTCATTGCAGACGTTTTTGGTGACCTAGAGGCTTTCAAAAGAAATACTCGCCCCTTAGTTGGCTCATCATCTGTTCTTAGACCAGCATTTTGGGTACTCTTGAACCTATGAATATTCTGCCCTCTGGGACAAATTTGATGTTGTAGGAAGGACGCTCCGCGTCGATGCTGCAAATTTTCACACCATTGGTTTCTACACCATAAATCAACGAATGTTTGTAAAGGATGAGCAAATGTGAAGCAAAGGTGTCTGACATAAAGCTAATTGCACAAGACATTTTTCCAATTAAAAAGAATTTCAAGGTTGTCTAAACTTTTAACGGGATATGTATATTACCCACTACACCAAAAATCTCGGGTCTCTACACCATAAATCAACGAATGTTTGTAAAGGATGAGCAAATGTGAAGCAAAGGTGTCTGACATAAAGCTAATTGCACATATAAGACATTTTTCCAATTAAAAAGAATTTCAAGGTTGTCTAAACTTTTAACGGGATATGTATATTACCCACTACACCAAAAATCTCGGGTCTCTACACCATAAATCAACGAATGTTTGTAAAGGATGAGCAAATGTGAAGCAAAGGTGTCTGACATAAAGCTAATTGCACATATAAGACATTTTTCCAATTAAAAAGAATTTCAAGGTTGTCTAAACTTTTAACGGGATATACATATTACCCACTACGAAAATTCTTTGGGAGTTGTTGGTGTTATAAATTCCCATCTGGTCTGACGGTCAGACCAGATCAGTAAATCCGTTGACATTAAAAAATGTCGAAACCAAAAGGGAGGAAAAAATGGGTTGGGATTAAAGTGACCAAATGTGATGGAAATTGGGTGTAGATAATGGTTGGTTGGTTGATATAAATATATCTTCAGGCTTGTGTGCTTGCTCAGAGAGCCGCTTATAAGCCTTCGTCAAGTAAGACAGTCACAACACACTCACCTGCACACATACACGTGACGATGCTGCCATCTATCACGCGCCACCTCCACAATTTAGACATGTCCCTGAAGGGGAGGGAAATGGTCTCCAGGAACCTGTTCCCGTGGGAAACTGCGCAATGACCGCCCACAACACTTTCGGACCAAACAGATTTAACGAGCACGTACTCCGCATATACTCGGTGAGTTTTCAGCTACCAGGCTTCGATCGCGGGACCTTCCGATCCGTAGATCGCTACTCTGACCACAGGGCGCCTCACAGCCCCAGATAATGGGAATGTTTCTTATGATGGAACGATCTTATTTTAATTTTTCTATGAACTGCGATTTGAATGGTTGCTTCGGTTTTACTCTGAAAATGATCGATACTGATGCAAAGAAACCTTCATATGTAATCTTTCTTCAACAAATGTTTTGAACAACCAACAGCACAGCAAGAAGTTGTCACTTTAAAAAAAATATAAGTAAAATATTCTTAGAACACTCTCGGCTTATTTAATTTCGCCAAATTTCTCAAAAAGTCGTCGTCATGGAGTTAAGAAAGAGACGAAGATGCTAACGGCAAAAACCAATATTAAACCGATTTGCCAAATTAAAAAAAAAAAGACCGCTTTTCAGTAAGCCCAGACAAACGCTCTTGCAGATATACAGGGTGAATATAAAGAAACTTTGCCAACATCTGTGCTTCTGGATTCCGTTCCAGTTAACCGATCGAGATGAGATTTCAAATATAGTTATCTGGAGGAATGCTCTCGAGATTATGCGAATTTTATTACAGTGATGCTCATTGTTACGGTTACAGTGACAAAAACTCGAAAATTTTGAATGGAAACGCCTTTTTTTTCCTGTCTCAAAATGTTCAGCGCTTGCGAAAACCATAAATAGCGTTGAAACGGCACCGCTATTTAAAAAAAATCGACATTTTATAAATAACCATTTAAGACCGGCCATCAGATGGCGCTGATGAAAATCATGAGACTAACTGTTAAATATTTTATCCAAAAAAATACCTTAAACAGCCACCAAAACACAATCTGTGCGCGTGCAGTATATTTGCATATAACTGAGGTGAGGACTCAGTAAATTTGCTGTTTAAGGCATATAACACTCTTACGATAACACTCTTAACAGTTGGTATAAATTTAATCAGCGCTATCTGTTGGCCGGTCTTAAAGGTTATTTGTAACACGTCAGTTTTTGGACATATCGCTGCCGTTCTAACGCTATTTAAAGTTTTCGCATGCGCTGAAAATTTTGAGACAGGAAAAAGTAGGCGTTACCATTTGATATTTTCGAGTTTCTGTCACTATAACCGTAACTGTGATCACCACTGTAATGAAATTCACAGGACTGAGACTTCTGTCAGCCAATGTTGACTTGCACAGATACCCCAAAAAACATTTCTGTCAGTCAGTAACGGAAGTACGTCATTTAGCGTTTAGGATTGTAAAGGATTCGTCTAGGATAAGGCTAAAAAAACATCAGCATCCAACATCGGGCAGTTTTGTATGGCCCAGTGAAAGCCTAAATACTCGTTTGGGGCCCCGGGCAATTTTTTGTTCTCTAAAGAAACATCAGTATCCAACAAGTAGTATCCATATTTAAAAAAAAAATATTGAACACTTATGGCTTTACAAGTAGAAGGATGATATAATGTACACCATTGGTCCATTACCTCGAACTTTGACCTCCTCTCAAGGTCAAACAAGTCGGATTTGAGAAAAACTGAAATTCACTTTTTTTTAACATAGTATTACTAACATACCCTGAAAGTTTCAAGAGAATCGAAGACATCACCTGTTACGCCCCTATTCAATTTGGCCGGGTTTTAAAAAAAATACCTCTTAATCTTTAGGATTATGAAGGATGCAACAGGATTCTAACCTTTTGCCCCCTTCTTAATACTGAATCTTTTTAGCTACCGTCAGTGCGGGTAACTTTGGCCAAAATCATAGTTTTTTTTTACAAAAGAAGAAAAATTTAACTACAAAAACTATTATAACACTTTAAAATCATTATGCATTCTAAGTATTGTACTTTTAGGAATAATTTTCAAGCATTTTTGTTAAATTTTATAAATTAATAAAAAATTGGTATTAATTTAAAAAATTAGGACACTGTTAGGAGCCGGGCGGGTAACTTTGGCCACCCATGAAATACATAAAAAGCACACTTTTAAGCATCCTTAACGGCTGTATTAACGAATTAAATAGCAATATCAAAACTTTTAACTTAAAATAACAAAGTTATAAGACGTATAGTTATTAAAAATGGCATATAATTTAACATTTAAATTGCAGTGCATCGTGGAATGGCATTACACAATGAATACTAGTATTGTTGGTGCTTAAAAGAAAAATAAAATTCTAATTTAGTAAGTTAAAAAGAATTATTTTGAAGCAAGATGTAATAACAAATATATTCATAAAAAGCAAACGATTTTATTATAAAAGGGGAAAAAATAATTTATTCATTATTAGGAATCTGAAAATGTTTATCTTTCGACATTTACGATTTTGAGTGGTATACGTTTCTTGCATTCTATCTTTATCTTTTAATGTTTAAAATCGTTTTATTTTTAAAAAAAAAAACTAAAAAATGAGAATCACAAAAGTAAGAATTTTTCAAAAATAGTTAAACAGATTACACTTTTACGTATATTTTTTAAAGTGCAAAGTTCCATAAATAAATATTTACATCTGTGGCCAAAGTTACCCGCATTCATCGGCAAAAGCTTCCCAATTACCAATATTTAAATACAGCATAAAAAGTATTCAATTTAGAATAAAACAAATGGTGTAATATTCTTCCCCATAAACAAAAGAATCGAATAGAGTATTTTATTTAAATATTTTCAATATTTTTTTAAGTGTTCCAGGCAAAAGTTGGAAGAGAAAGATTTTTGTCATTTTATGCTTGTAAGAATGAAAACAGCATTTGTAGTATTGCCAGAATTAGAATGATAATTTTTTTTGCATGAAATGAAAGGAGATGTTTCCACCTTTCCAAAAATGTCAAACAATTTACGATGAGATCATTTTATGAAGAGAAATTAAGAAACGAATCTTTTTCCGACGCGTGGCCAAAGTTACCCTCCGTGGCCAAAGTTACCCGCTTTGACGGTACATTTTGTTTTGTACAGAATTGTAGGTAACATAAAATTAAAATATATAACTAATTTGATAAAGAAAGCTGGTATTTGATATTGTAATAAATTATAGGAAAACTTTCAGCTTTTTTTTGGGGGGGGGGGGGGGGGGGGTCTCTACACCATAAATAAGCGAATGTTTGTCCAAGGATGAGCAAATGTGATGCAACGATGTATAAAATAAAGCTAGTTGTACATTTTCCAATTAAAAAGAATTTCAAGGTTGTCTAACCTTTTAATTTGATATATATATTACCCACTACGAACATTCGTTGGGTGTTGTCGTTGTTACTAATTCCCTAAATCCGTTGACTTTAAGAAAGTCCGAAACCAAAAGGGGGGAAGAAATGGGTTGGGATTAAAGTGAGCAAATGTGATGCAAATTGGGTGTAGATAATGGGAATGTTTCTTATGATGAAACGATCTTATTTTTATTTTCTATGTACTGCATACGATTTCATTGGTCGCTTCGGTTTTACTCTCAAAATGATCGATACTTATGCTAAGAAACCTTCATATGTAATCTTTCTTCAACAAATGTTTTGAACAACCAATAGCACAGCAAGAAGTTTTCAGTCTAAAAAAAATTATAAGTAAAATATTCTTAGAAAACTCTCGGCTTATTTAATTCCGCTAAATTTCCCAAAAAGTTAAGAAAGAGACGAAGATGCTGACGGCAAAAATCAATACGAATACCGTTTTGCTAAATTTAAAAAAAGACCGCTTTTCAGTAAGGCCAGACAAAAACGCTCTTGCCGATATAAAGGGTGAATATAAAGAAACTTTGCCAACATCTGTGCTTCTGGATTCCGTTCCAGTTAACCGATCGAGATGAGATTTCAAATATAGTTATTTGGAGGTATGCGCTCGAGATTATGCGAATCTCATTGCAGTGGTGCTCATTGTTACGGTTATAGAGACAGAAACTCGAAATTTTTGAATGGCAAAGCCTTTTTTTCCTGCCTCAAAATGTTTAGCGCTTGCGAAAACCATAAATAGCGTTCAAACGGCACCGATATTTCAAAAAAATCGAAATTTTATAAATAACCATTTATGACCGGCCAACAGATGGCGCTGATGAAGTTCATGAGACTAACTGTTAAGAATTTTATTAAAAAAATGCCTTAAACAGCCACCAAAACACAATATGTGCGCATGCAGTATATTTGCATATAACTGAGGTGCGCATTCAGTAAATTTGCTGTTTAAGGCATTTTATTTGAAAACACTCTCAATAGTTGGTATAAATTTAATCAGCGCTATCTGTTGGCCGGTCTTAAAGGGTTATTTATAACACGTCAGTTTTTTGACGTATCGGTGCCGTTCTAACGCTATTTAAGGTTTTTGCTTGCGCTGAACATTTTGAGACAGGAAAAAGTAGGCGTTATACCATTCGAAATTTTCGAGTTTCTGTCACTAAACCGTAACCGTGCCCACTACTGTAATGAAATTCGCAGAATCTCGAGCGCATACCTCCAAATAACTATATATGAAATTTCATCTCGATCAATTGACTGGAACGGACTCTAGAAGCGCAGATGTTGGCAAAGTTTCTTTATAATCACCCTGTATTTAGTGTTATTCCACAGTGGAGTTGTATGGTACGTACTATGGGGCATAGGCTACTTCATCGAGAAGCCGATGTTTTGTCTCTCGAATAAAATCTATAATTACAACGCATTTTTCTTACGTGTGAAGGGCATAACTACCATCTTCCGTAAATTCAGATCTCGTGCTGCAGCCTATAGCTCCACAGTCATTTTTATTTTATTTATAATCAATCCTTTTTACCAGGGAGACGAGGTTCACTATTTTATTCGGATTTTTATATTTCTTGTTTTTATTTTGAGAAGCATATTATCCCCATCACATGTCGACCCGGCGGCGCAGTGGTTAAGGTGTTAGGGTTTGGAACTTCTGGGTCCGGGTTCGAATCCCGATCAGACATGGATTTTTGTATTTGTCGAGTATATGCGGAGTCATACGGTCCTTGGACGTGAGTTGCTACTGCATCAAGTTGATGTACACTTGGTGTGATACATATATATTCCAGCTTGTGTGCTTGTTCATGGAACCGCTTATAAGCTTTCGTCAAGTGGGACAGACACAGAAAGAAATTTTACAGTCACAAAGAAATGAATAACACATAGACAAATAACAAATATTTATTGACTGTCACAAACATCCATGCCAGACCGGGATTCGAACCCGACCTCAGCAGCTTCAACGGCTAGTACACTAACCATTCAGCCACCGAGGCGGCTGATGTACACTTTATCCATATGAAATAACTGAAGTTAAATAGGAGTTCAGAAGGTTCAACTAAAAAGGTTCACTATAAGTGAGGGTTCACTATATCCCAGGTTAATTATAGCGGGGTTCGACTGTAATTTCTAAGTCTGTTTATCACCCATCTGATCGTTAAATGAGAAGAACCATATTATATTTTGAACTTCTAAGTTTTATTTAAAGAAGTTTTACGAGAGATTATTGTATGTTATTTATGGATAAAAAAGGACGGACTTATTAATTATCTTTTAGTTGTTCTTAGTCTTCGGAAACCACGCCAACATTGAATTACCTTTCATTCCAATAAATTGCCCAACATTCAAGTTGAAAAATCGTTTCAAAGCGATCTTTTATATTCAACAGTCTTACTTCCGACTTGAAGTCGAAAAACATATTTTAATCTTATGCATATAGTATTAGGATAGTATAAGTTTTCCAAAGAATTTTATATTATATATAAAAAAAAATAAAAAAAAAGGTGGTAGCAATAAAAAAAAATTGATCAATTTGCATTTCATCATCTCCTCTGACTCTCGAAATAATATATGGGGGAATCGCAAATCTTTTAAAGATTCAAATCTGTCAAATAAAAAAAAAATATTGATATTTTCAATATTTGTAATACATACACACATTGCATCTACTAACACTAAGCCTTTGAGTTACTTTCCAATGAGGAGGGATGTTAACAAATAACCCTTGTTATTGGATTTATTCGATTCATACACAACTAGTATTTTGTGTTGCAATAAAATTGCCTTCTCCTTGATTTTCGACCCATATTATTCCACAGAAAAGCTCTCATCCATCAATGAGATGAGACACAAGCGAAGTAGTCTTATGCTAAAACACTTTACACCAAAGCCTTCAAAACGACAGAATAATAGCATTTAATTTCGTTTATTTCACACCAGCAATTGAAGAGTACGCAGGAAGAACCGATTGATTTCGTACAAGGCTTTCCTTAATAGCCTCTTTAGGGATGATAGCGAGAAATCGAATAAACTGGTGTAAAGAAGTTAGTTACTCGCTTTGTTTATCTTTCGCGGACACCCTAATTCACGCCAGAGTTGAGTGGAACGAGTCACACGTTTGTACCGCAAATGAAGAACCATAAGAAAAACCGGCTTCCGGTCGCCAATGTCCGCCAAGCAGACACAATTACGGAAAGACTCTGAAGAAATCAATCGGTTCTTCCCGTGTACTCTTCAATTAAGTACCGATTCAACTACTAAACCTCATAATCGTACTAAGAAGCAACTCCCCTGCTGTTTAAGGGGTCATAGGAGTCTTAAAAATTTGCAAAGAAGGTACTACAAAGCATAGTTTGATCTTTCATATAATTTTTTAACTACTAAAAATGCAAGTATAATTTTTTATCTGTAACTCTTCAAGGGATTTATTTACTATAATAAAACAAATTTTAAAATTTATGAAACTTTAGCCAAAACTATAATAAATGATATTAAATATAAAGCCGTTTGAACACATTGGGATTAGGCTTGCGCGGCAAATTTTGAGGACAAAATTGAAAAAATGACCAAGAAAATGACTTTATATTGTACAAATATGTACAAACAAAGACTTATACCTAAATTCTCAGCTCAATTTTAATTAGAAATTATTTTAAGAACTTTTTCTAAAAAAATTAATAAAAATTTTAAAATTTTGATTTTAATTTTTTTAAAAAATAATTTATAATTAAAATTGAGCTGAGAATTTTGGTATAAATCTTTGTTTGTACATATTTGTACAATATAAAGCCATTTTCTTGGTCATTTTTCAATTTTGTCCTCAAAATTTGCCGCGCAAGCCTAATCCCAATGTGTTCAAATAGCTTTATGTTTAATATCATTTTTTTTTTAGTTTTGGCTAAAGTTTCATGCATTTTAAAACTTGTTTTATGTTAAATAAATCTTGTAGAATTACATATAAAAAATTATACTTATATATTGAGTAGTTAACAAATTACATGAAAGCTCAAACTATACTTTGTAGTGCCTTCTTTGCACATTTTTAAGACTCCTATGACCCCTTAAACCGGTCAGTTGACCACTTTTGCACCCCTTGAACCGTTTCGCCCCTTCTAGAGATTATTTCGATGCGTAGTATCATGTTCTTTTGTTACAAGTGCAGATTATTCCTTCGGTACAAATATTTGATTTTAACGATTGTTCTTTTCGAAAAAGATAGGATAAATTCTTTTATCATTGAAAAAATTTTATGTTGTCTGATTGTCCGCAAAATGTCAATGCAAAGTAATTCTAAGTCATAAGGAACGAAAAATATAGTGTTTATTTCAAAGTTAACACAAACAACAAAAAATGTAATTTTGATATTTTATACAATACATGATAGAACATTATTCGGACGTGAAAAATCTAAAGGAAAACATTGACCACATTATGTAGATTTTGTGTGTTCAGGCATTGTATAAGTACTTTCCTGAAACAATCAATATGTTTGTTGAACATATCAGGTACTTACAGAGTGTCCCAAAAAGGCCTAAATGTTTTTACAAGTGAATAAAAAAGAAATAGATAGAGATATTAGCACAATTCTTGCAGAAAACGAATGAGTCATGTCCGGAATTTGATATGGAACACTCAATTATGTTAGTTATGTTTATAACGTTATTATGTTATTACACTTTACTATGTTCAATTTAACCGACAGTCGGCGCTTCAATACAGTGGGTTGACTGTATGAAAGAACTAGGCACGTGTATAAACCAAAAAGGACATGTGGTCAGAATTGAACATTTCAGACCATGTGTCTTTCTTTTCGATGTAAACGCATGCCCAATTCTTTCATACAGCCAACACACGGTATTGAAGCGCCGACTGTCGGTTAAATTGAACATAATTAAGTGTAATAATATAATAACTTAATAAACATAACTAACATAATAAAGTGTTCCATATCGAATTCCAGACATGACTCATCCGTTTTCTGCAAGAATTTTGTTAATATCTCTACCCATTTCTTCTGATTAACTCCAATTATCTGAAAGCGGTTACGCCGGATATTTGGAGTTCTACTGCAACATGTGGGTCCTTCAGTGCCTGGCCTGCGGTTCCTCGCTCAGGTTGGTGAGCGGCTTGTCGTCCGTATCCTCTATGTCGGGCAGCTGGATGAGGCCGACCTCGTGCGCCACCCAGCGGACCTTGGACGTGAGTTGCTCCTGCATCAGGTTGATGCACATGCTGACCAGGGCCATGCCAAGCATCATGTAGAAGCACGTGCCCATCAGGGACAGCGTCTTGGCTGCGGAAGAGAGATCATGGAATATACAGGGCGATTATAGTAAAAGTTACGATTTCAAAAATCAATAATTTTAAAACTATTCGTCAGAATGACTTGATATATTAACAGAACAATCGTGAAGCAAAGGAATTTTGGTTGGCGTTGGACAAAAAATTGTTTTTAAAAAAATCTGCCGATAAGGGTAATGTCAGAGAAAAGGCTAAATATGAAATCGTTAAACATAGGAATGTTGTTAAGCCAACTGAAAACAATAGAATTCGAGGGTTTTCTAAACATTTATTTGCGAAAAAACAAGAATAAAGGGAAGACATTCCTATCCATTTTTAGCATCTCCCCTGGCATTTCTCTTACAGCAACATCTATCGGCATATTTTTTTCTTCACCAAACGAAATTCCATTGCCTCACGATTGTTCTGCTAAAATATCAGGTCATTCCGATGAGTAGTTTTAAAATTATCGATTTTTGAAATTGTAACTTTAATTACAATCGCACAAGGCCATGCCAAGCATCATGTAGAAGCGCGTGCCCATCAGGGACATCGTCTTGGCTGCGTTAGAGAGAGATCATAGAACATACATGATGATTATAATTAAAGTCACGATTTCAAAAATCGATAATTTTAAAACTACTCTTCAGATATGACCTGATATTTTAGCAGAACAATCTTGAGGCAATGGAATTTCTTTTGGCGAAGATATAAGCTTATAAGTTGTCGTTTGGTGAAACCGGATGCAACTGAAACTAATTTCCACATCTAAAAATCGCTTTCCTGTTCGATAAATTAAAAGAACGGTTATAATTTGAATTACAAGTTTTTTTAGAGGCTTTTTATAAAAGGCTGGACATATCATGTAGGTTCTTTTTTTATTATTCAGATACCACGCCAACTTTGAACGTATGAACCTTTCATTCCTAAAAGTTGCTAAACCATTTCGTCTAGAAAAACGTTACATAGAGACCTTTTACTTTCAACAGTCTTATAGGCTTGTCTAATAAAACTAACAATAAATAAAAAAAATGATGAAAATGAACACCAAAAAGGGCAATGAACACAAATAGTTAAACACTGGACACAACAATGAAATTCAAAGTCTCTACTTGTCGTCAGGGTAAGTATTAGTTAAGGAAAAATCTTAACTGTCATAACGGTATTACCAAGATGGGCCGCGATGAACGGTCTAGATCAGGGGTTCCCAACCGGTGGTACGCTTACCACTGGTGGTACGCGGGAATATTTCAGGTGGTACACGTGAGTGATGTGAGCAACATGCTCTAAATAGCTACTCTACGCATGTGCAGTGAGCACGCAAACATATTACTCATTGTTCTAAACTTTAACATGATATTAAGGAAAAATCTTTGATTAACTTCCGGGATTTGCCGAGTTTGTATTATTTTTTACTTGCACGTTTTAGACCTATAGGTAATAAACAAAACTGTAAATTAATACCATTTTAATATTTTTATTTCTCCTTTATTATAAGCATGTCATAAATAAGCAAATATCTAACCATTAAATACGAAATTTTCTCAGGAATTTTACTCAAAAAACATTTGAACATTTTCAGAAAAGTAAATATTATACGTTTATTAAAATATTTAGGTCTGGAGGTACGCCAAAATTTCTCAATAAGTCCTACATAAAGTCGAAAGACTTATTTAAAACCCTCTAACTAGAAAATGAATCGTACTTCGCATCGGAGATCGAAATAGCAATACGAAGTATCGACGTGAAGCGTCCTTACTTTTCCATCTAAGATACCCCAAAAAGGGAGAGCGTTTGTAATATCCAAAAGTAAACTATAAGTCCGTATAAAAATAATGTGGAAAATCCGTGGGAGAGACCCCCAGGGCAAAGCGATAGGCTTGTCTAATAAAACTAACAATAAATAAAAAAAATGATGAAAATGAACACCAAAAAGGGCAATGAACACAAATAGTTAAACACTGGACACAACAATGAAATTCAAAGTCTCTACTTGTCGTCAGGGTAAGTATTAGTTAAGGAAAAATCTTAACTGTCATAACGGTATTACCAAGATGGGCCGTGATGAACGGTGCATGAACGTTTGTATTTTTGTTCAACTATATGATCGTAAGCGATAATGTCTTTCTCATATGCAGATTTATCAATACAGGTTTTGTAATTATGTGAGGCAGAAAGAATCGCTGAGTCAACAAATTCAATATTAAGGTCGCTGTGAAGGATCTTCTTTCGCACATACCAAGGAGCATTTGTCATTCTTCTCAGGGTTTTATTTTGGAATACTTGTAGTTTGTGTCTGTGTGTCCTGCGAACAGCGCGACCCACACTGGAGAGGCGTAGAGTAAAATTGGCCTAATCATCGACTTATAAAGTAAAACCTTGTTGTTAAGGGGCATTTTGGAGTGTTTTCCAATGATGGGATTTAGACTGACGCTGGCACCTTTGGCTTTAGCTATTGTTTGCTTAATATGTTCTTTAAAGCTGAGTCTATTGTCCAAATGTACTCCGAGGTATTTGTGGCTCATTTTTGATATCAGTATTAAAGATCTCAAGATCGGTGTCGTAAATTTTCAGTGTTTTGTGCTTTCTAAAGAGGACTGAGACACTCTTTTGTGTATTAATTTTGACTCTCCAATCTTCACACCAAGTTTCAACTAGCGCTGTTTGCAATTTGTCAAAGGCTATGTTACCGTGTTTAGATTTGGCTAGAATGGCCGTATCGTCCACGAACTGGGCAGTAATACAGTCTGTTTGAGTAGGGAAATCGTTAATATACAGATTAAATAATGTGGGACTCATTGTGCTTCCTTTCGGAACTCCGGCCTTAATGGTTACTACTTTGGACACTGTATTATTGATTCGAACCTGGAAACATCTGTTTGTGAGAAACGAGTTAATAATATGTATTAGTTTTTTTGGTATGTTTTGTTTGACAAGCTTTATAATAAGGCCTTCATGCCAGAGGCTATCAAAAGCTTTTTCAATACCTAAAAAGACGGCTCCCACTGTTTCTTTGATGTTAAAGGCATTTAAAATTATTTCTACTATTCTATGAACTTGGTGTGTTGTTGAATGTCCCTTTTTAAAACCATATTGATTAAGACTGATAATCTTATTGGCGTCCAAAAAAGTGTTTAATCTAGTCAGAATGATTTTTTCAAGTACTTTTGCTAAGTTGGGTAAGAGACTTATTAGTCGGTAGCGGCTAGGTAACAGTGGGCTTTTGCCTGGTTATTTAAAAAGTATTATAATGGCTTTTTTCCCATGTAGTCGGAAAGTAGTAGTGTTGGAGGCATGCGTTAAAGATATTCGGAAAAAGTATGCCGGTAAAAGTATTCGGTTCCAGAAAGTATACCGGAATGAGTATCTTATTGCCCTCCACCGTTTTGGAGAACTGGAGCGCAGAAATGACGGGATATAGCCTAAATAATTTAGTTCGTCTTTAATAGTCTCTATATTAATGTCAGAAGGGACTTTTCTGAGAACTACTTTAAGAGTTCTTTCACTCTTAAGCTTATACGAGTTGAAAGGGATTTTCTTTTCGTCTAGAACGGTGGTAACACTTCTGTAGTCCATTTCCGTCTGGACCCTTACATTCAGAGTTTCCGGGTTTGCCTTCCTCGTAAAATTACTAATACCTGCCTTTTGCAGGTCTTTTGCCAATTCTGGCCAGTTAATTTTAGGATTTGAAATCACTATTGGAAGTGGTTTTGAATTAGCTTTAGGAGCAGGTAAAAATGTGGAATCGTTTTTATTGTTTGATATTTCGTCTATTTCTATAGCCTCTGGAAAGTCATTTTGAAGGGGTGCATATTTATTTTGCATTTCAATTTGTGTGGGTTTAAATTGATCATGCGACTTTTTGACAGTATGCCTTGGGGTAGTGAAAACCTCGTCACTATTATGTGACTGTGCATTTTCTTGCACATTGTCCTCGTTCGTCCAAAATCCGACGGGAAATCGTCTGATAAATGAAATGATTGGTTTTTGGCTCAGCGCTTTGCCTTAGTCATAGTGGGTTCATAGTCATTAGGGCTTGACGCATGATCAAAAACACGTTTGGATCCCTTTTTTATCAGATCATGTTCAAGTTGAACCAGACTTTCATAGTCAACTATTACAGTATGCTTTTCACAATTGGGATTTGGGAATTGAACATTTCCCAATTTCCGAAGAAACATCATCTGAACTCACACCATACTTGGCAAACATGGATTTTTCTTTGTTAAACAAAAATAAATTTAAAAAAAGGTGGTAGCAAAAAAAAACTAGAACAATTAGCATTTTATCACCTCTTCTGTTCCTCTTACTATTGTATGGGGAGTCGCAAAAAATACGGATCGCTTAAAAAAATGAGAATACTTTGATATTTTCAATTTGTAATACAGGACAAAAAAATAGTTCAAAAATGCTGATCGATAGCGCTGTAAGTGTAATGCCAGAGAAAAGGCTAAAATGGATTCGTTAAACATAGGAATGTTGTTAAGCCAACTGAAAACAATAGAATTTGAGGGTTTTCTAAACATTTATTTGCGAAGAAACAAGAAAAAAGGGAAGACATATAAGAATTCTGATATAAGAATTCTGTACCGATTATCTAATTAGGAAATTATCAAGTTAGGGGAAATCAGGAAACTGCAGTCATTATAGAATACCAAAATTTATCGATAGCAACTAGTCGCTCCTATGAGCCATAAATTTTTATGTATACAATGTCAATTCTTTATTGTCCGGAATTTTCGTTTATCCGATCTACCAACGGTCCCAACTATATTGGATTATCGAGATTCTTGTATGATGATGTATGTCCCCTGGCCAGGACCATCCCCAGCACCAAGTGAGAGTTAAAAATACAAGTAGTTCGCTTTCAGTGATTTTCGAGTTAACAACGCAATTGCGTAAACAAACTATGTAGAATTTCAATGCAATAGTGAAAATAGTCATGGTCTAGATCAGGGGTTCCCAACCGGTGGTACGCTTACCACTGGTGGTACGCGGGAATATTTCAGGTGGTACACGTGAGTGATGTGAGCAACATGCTCTAAATAGCTACTCTACGCATGTGCAGTGAGCACGCAAACATATTACTCATTGTTCTAAACTTTAACATGATATTAAGGAAAAATCTTTGATTAACTTCCGGGATTTGCCGAGTTTGTATTATTTTTTACTTGCACGTTTTAGACCTATAGGTAATAAACAAAACTGTAAATTAATACCATTTTAATATTTTTATTTCTCCTTTATTATAAGCATGTCATAAATAAGCAAATATCTAACCATTAAATACGAAATTTTCTCAGGAATTTTACTCAAAAAACATTTGAACATTTTCAGAAAAGTAAATATTATACGTTTATTGAAATATTTAGGTCTGGAGGTACGCCAAAATTTCTCAATAAGTCAAGTGGTACGCAGGTTCAAAAAAGGTTGTAGTCAGGTCGCCAGGGGGGGGGAACCCTGCACTGAGATGTTAAGTTTTTTTTATTGATGATTCTTATAGATTCGAGGTTGTAGATTACGAATCTGGAAGGTACTTTTTTGGTACCCTTGAGCATTTTTAGTTATTCAAGATGGCGTCTCCGCCATCTTGATTTTTGTTTTTTTAATATTTGACGATCTATCGGGCAAAAATGAATAGTTTTTTATTAATAGATGCATTAAGTAATAAAGAATCAATATTCCCAAGAAAATTTCAAAAATAAAAAATTCAAGATGGCGGAATCCACCATATTGGATTTTTTCACTTTTTATACATTTGATCTATATTTAAACCACAAAAATACTTATAGTTTAGGTATATTTTTATATATTTTGTTACTATAGAACAATAATTTGAAAAAAATAAAAAAATCAAGATGGCGCTATCCGCCATATTGGATTTTTTCACCTTTAATATAAGGCTATAGATTTGTCCAAAATTAAAAATTATTTTTATTTTAGTTCTATCTTTACTTTGATTCCTATTTTAGTTTCAATGTATAGATTATAAGTTTAGAAGATACTTTTTGGCAAAAATTTAGTATTTTTTAAAATTTTAAGATGGCGTCTTCCGCCATATTGGTTTTTGCTCTTCGATTCATTTCTAGCGTTCTTTTTGGCCAAAATCGATAATTCTTTCTTTTCTAGGTGTATTTTGAGATAAACAATTGCTTAAACATTTAAAACAATCGAAATTCAAGATGGCGGCTTCCGCCATCTTGGATTATTCAACCTGTAATAGTACGTGATCCTCGGCCCGAAAATTAAAATTCTTTCTACTGCAGATGTATTTTTTGATAAAGAATGGCTTAAACTACATAAACGTGGAATACAATTGAAAAATTTTGGATTTATTATAATTCAAAATGGCGTCTTTCGCCTAATTTAATTTTTTACTGTTAGTATTAGGCGATGTATTGGCCGAAATTAAAAATTATTTTTATTTCACTTGTATAATTTGCCTAAAAATATTTTTAATAATGCACTTTTACGAAAACAAAACTTAATTTGACGTTTTTTTTGCCATATTGGACTTAGCCATTTAAATATTTTGCTATTCACCAATTCAAATTTATTTTTAAAAAATTAACCTTTCTCTTATAAAATACTTCCTCTTTTCTAACAAGATTACTATTACACAACGAACCACAAGGTTGCTTACGCATGCATCCTTAAGCACCCCTCACCCTCACATTAGGGGGGTAAAGAAGTTTTCCCCCGAACCCATTATCCACGTAATGGCTTGGACTTTCTGAGATCTTGTTGAGCGGCAGCATTTCAAGAATATGGGATCAAAGGTCAATAAACATTCAGGAAATTCGGCAAGAAACACAGTATCCAAACACTAGAAGTGGTAACCTATTAGAAAATTGCAGGGTGGGACTTAAATAGGAGAGAAAGAAATGAGACACCTACTTTTTCTTAAATGCTTAGAATCGAGACTGTGGTGCGCGAGCAGCCAAGATTTATCTACCTTGATCCTGGATGGCAGCACAGCGCGTTGCTAGGGCAACGTAACTTTACTTCTCAATAACAAACTTGCTGGCCGTTGTGTTCCATGAATTTCAGAAGCTGCTGAACTAGTATCTTAGGCTTATAATTTAAGTTTTGTTATTTATAATTTAAGTCTCTAAAATAATCTTTATTTTGTAAATAGTTGTAAATATTAAAAGCCTTTCCTCCGACACTATCAATCCATCATTTCGGCCACCTAATATATAGCATTCATCTTAACAACTGTTGATCCTGGACGTGATCTCTTGTGGCTGAAAGAAGGTCTGTGAATTTAAATATAACTATTATTATTTGAATTGACTTTTAAAAATGACTGAGAATACTGGCGAAAATTTAAATCCGCCAATTCTAGATACCAATTTAGAGGTAAATAGAGTGTCGATAAAGCCGCCAACTTTTTGGCGACATAAGCCTAAGCTATGGTTTTTACAACTTGAAGCACAGTTCGCAAATTCGAATATTACGCAAGACGTAACAAAGTATAACATTGTCGTTGCATCATTAGATGAAAATGTTTTAGATTTTGTCGTGGATATTTTATCGAATCCTCCAGCGCAAAGCAAATACGACGTATTAAAGAATGCATTACTCGATAGATTGACAGATACGGAAGAATCTAGGTTAAGAAAAGTTTTGACAGAACTTAATCTTGGCGATAAACGTCCATCTGACTTGTTACGACAGATGAAGAGTTTGGCTGAAACTGCCATTTCTGAAGAATTGTTAAAGTCTCTTTGGCTTCAGAGGTTACCACAACAAGTTCAGGCTATACTTTCAATAAGCTCTGATTCTCTGGATAACATTGCAGCGATGGCGGATAAAATAATCGGTATATATAGTGCTACAGAATTATGTACAGTGAGTAAACCGATCGAAAAAATTCCCGAACCGAATAATGCCAAGGATGAGAAAATTAGTTCTTTAGAAAATAGCATAGCCGAGTTAACTAGAAAGTTTGACGCATTCACGGCAAGGGGTCGATCGACAAATAAATCTGCAAATAACCGAAATCGCAGTCGTTCGAGATCGAAGTCTGCGAGTTATAAGCTATGTTGGTACCATTACAAATTTGGTAAAAAGGCTCATCAATGTGTAAAGCCATGCGAGTTTGAAGAGTCAGCAGGTACTATGGGAAACTAATGGGCCAGTCGCTTGAAGAGGCCAACGACTACGGCCAGGTAAACTGTCGCCTCTTTCTCTTTGACAAATCAAGCATGAGAAACTATCTTATAGACACTGGCGCAGATGTGTCTGTAATTCCACCGCCAAGACCAAATAAGCTGTCCCCTTCCGATTTTAAGCTGTATGCTGCGAATTCAAGTTCAATAAAAACTTACGGCAAGCAACTTGTCAGCTTAGATTTGGGTTTAAGAAGACATTTCAAATGGAATTTCATCATAGCAGATGTCTCCAAGCCGATAATTGGCGCGGATTTTCTTAAGGCACATGGACTCCTGGTCGATATTAAACAAAAGCGTTTGATTGATCCTTTAACATCATTGTCAGTTCCGACTAAAACCGTTAAAGGCACATCTTCATTTTTGACACCCATCGATAGTAGTCGTTTCGAACCAGCTATAAATTCTCTTCTGCAAGAATACAAAAGTTTATTTTCAGAAAATAAGATGCAACAAAATAACGTGAACGCTAGCCATAATGTCACCCATGCCATTGTAACTAAAGGTCCTCCTGTGACATCTAAAGTTCGTAGATTGGCGCCAGATAAACTAAAAATCGCCAAGGCAGAATTCGACTACATGCTTGAGCAAGGCATTTGCCGGCCATCTAGCAGTCCCTGGTCTAGTCCATTGCATCTGGTTAAGAAAAAGGACGGAGGATGGAGGCCATGCGGAGATTTTCGTGCTTTGAACGCAGCTACATTGCCGGATAGGTATCCTATACCACACCTACATGATTTCACGCACCAATTAGAAGGTACAACTGTATACTCCACATTGGACCTTCATCGTGCCTATCATCAAATTCCGATGGAACCGTCTGATATAGAAAAAACGGCAATTTGAACACCGTTCGGACTGTTCGAATTTCCCTTGATGACTTTTGGTCTTCGAAACGCAGCGCAGACATTCCAAAGATTTATGCATTCCGTGTTACGTGGTCTGGAATTCTGTTTCGTCTATTTGGATGATATCCTAATTGCATCTCGCTCAAAAGAGGAGCATTTAAGTCACCTCAAAATAGTTTTTGAGAAGTTACAACAATTTGGGTTAACATTAAATCTCGGTAAATGCCACTTCGCTCAGCCTGAGGTACATTTTGTTGGCCATATTGTATCTCAAAAAGGAATTCGTCCAACGGAAGAAAAAAATCAAAGTCATCGAAGATTACGAAAAACCGAAAACTGTCAAACAACTTAGAAGATATTTAGGTATTTTAAATTTCTATCGAAGGTTTATACCTCAAGCAGCTCATCACCAAGCAAGCTTAAACGATTATTTGAAAAACAGCAAAAAGAATGACAATCGTGCAATTGAGTGGACAGATGAAGCTTCAAACGCCTTTGCAACATGCAAAGAACTGTTGAAATCGGCGGTAACTTTGGCTCACCCAATTTCATCAGCTAAACTTGCTCTTATGGTCGACGCTTCGGATACAGCAATAGGAGGAGTGGTGCAGCAACTAGTGGCTAATGATTGGCAACCACTTGGTTTTTTCTCTGTTAAACTAACACCGGCACAAAAGAATTATAGCACATACGACCGTGAACTGCTAGCGGCATATTCGTCTATCAAGCATTTCCGGTATTTGTTGGAAGGTCGGGAGTTTACCTTATTCACCGATCACAAACCGCTGGTGTATGCATTCCAACAAAAACTAGAGAAAGCATCCCCTCGCCAACAAAGGCATTTGGAGTACATTAGTCAATTCACCCTAGAAATTCAACACATTTCAGGAAAAGACAACATCGTTGCTGATGCACTTTCAAGACTGGAGGAGATCGGATTATCACCCCAGATTGATTTTGATACTTTGGCCGAGGCTCAAGAAAGCGATGAGGAGTTGAAGGAGCTAATGACATCTATTAACTCTTCACTGAAGATCGAACTTATTCCAATTTTTGGTTCTAGTCGCTCATTGTATTGTGATACAACCACTAAAGTTAAACGACCTTTCGTCCCAGCTAACTTTAGAAAAGCAGTTTTTCAAAGCATTCACAATCTTTCACATCCTGGAATCAAAGCAACTGTTCGATTAGCAAAATCAAAGTTCATTTGGCCTTCAATCAGTAAAGATATTCGTAATTGGACCAAAAATTGTTTAAAATGTCAGAAGTCTAAAATTTCTAAACATGTTCATTCTCCATTACAAGAATTTCCTACCGTTAGTCAGCGTTTTCAAGACATTAATCTAGATCTGATTGGTCCCTTGCCATCATCAGAAGGATTTCGATATTGCCTGACCATAATTGATCGCTATACGCGGTGGGCTGAAGCTATTCCTCTACCAGATATTCGAGCTGAGACGGTTGCTGACGCCTTGTTGAAGAACTGGATCTCTCGCTACGGTATCCCACAAGTAATTACAACTGATCAAGGTGCTCAATTTGAGTCCCAATTGTTTCAGGATCTTTCAAGATTTCTTGGCTTTAGAAGAAATAGAACGACCGCATATCATCCGCAAGCCAACGGCTGTATTGAACGCTGGCATCGTACCTTGAAAGCCAGTATAATGTGCCACGAAAATCCGAGTTGGACAAAGTCACTCCCGATTATTCTACTTGGATTGCGCACGACCTTGCGTGATGATTGTCAAGCCACCCCGGCAGAGCTTTTGTATGGTGAAAATATTAAGTTGCCATGTGATTTTCTCGAGAATTCAAATACTGAAGCACAATCAGATTTTGTAAAGAATTTAAAGAACACCATGGCGGAAATAAAACCCATTCCATTTCATCACCATTCAAAGCAGAAGCCTTTTGTATTCAAAGATTTGAAAACATGCTCTCACGTATTTGTCCGCACAGACAGTGTTCGACACAGTCTACAACAACCATACCATGGACCATATGAGGTTTTAAAAAGAACCGACAAGATTTTTACTCTCAGGATGAAGCAAAAAGACGTTAACATATCTATAGACAGAGTTAAAAAATGTTTTTCGGAGAATTATGAGGAACCCGAAAAGATTTCAAAAACACCTGTGCTTTTGGACAAGAATCCGGGAACTGTTTCATCACCGGAGAAGAACAATGTGAACAAAAGAGTTACATTTAGTATTCCACCTCAAGTGACAAGATATGGACGCACAACCCGCATTCCAGATCGTTACGCCTGCGCATGAAGTTTCCATCGTTCGAAACTCACTAGGGGGGGGGGGAGTACTGTGGTGCGCGAGCAGCCAAGATTTATCTACCTTGATCCTGGATGGCAGCACAGCGCGTTGCTAGGGCAACGTAACTTTACTTCTCAATAACAAACTTGCTGGCCGTTGTGTTCCATGAATTTCAGAAGCTGCTGAACTAGTATCTTAGGCTTATAATTTAAGTTTTGTTATTTATAATTTAAGTCTCTAAAATAATCTTTATTTTGTAAATAGTTGTAAATATTAATAGCCTTTCCTCCGACACTATCAATCCATCATTTCGGCCACCTAATATATAGCATTCATCTTAACAAGACTGCCACCAGTCTTAAGGCCCTGAGGTTTTGAGGAAATTTCTTCCTTTTCAGCATCAGTGGGATTCCAGCAAACACACTAGACATTACTTCAGATAGACCACTTTCAGCCATTAAGGATCCCACACAACCAATAAAGCTCATTAACAAGTGCATACCTCCAAGCCGCAATATGGTGTTCGCAAATTTTTCTGGGAAGGACCAAGTGACTTGCAAAGCCACCCTGTACAACTGTTGGTCACAAGTAAATATTGTATACTCTTGACCAGCTACTTTAGTTAGTCGTTGTGCTTCGACTAAAGATGTCATTATTGTATCAGGGTGTGAAGGTATCATGTCTATTAACGGTTGATATTTAGCAGTAGTTGCTGGTTTCATCATCATTCCTATCATCAATTCGTTTTTCTCTAATCAGGTAGGCTTTTCGCCAACGTTAGGATTTTTCTTGTCCTTTACTACAACACAGTTAGTTCCACAATAAATGCAATATGTTGCTTTAAGTCAAATACTGGTAAACTAGATCTTAGGACCTTTACGGGTTGTTCCCCAACGCTGTCTTCAGTATCTCGCTTGCGTTTTTCAAATGCATTTACTTTATTTTTATCGGTGTACATCGAAACACAAGACTTATGGCAGGTGAGTTTATCATTTTCATTTTCTACCAATTTCTCAAGTTCAGTATGTTTTCCATCACCATATATTTTACTACATGAAATAATCGTTTTAATTCTCTGGTTACGCACTTCAATCAGTTTTTCAGTGTTTGTTAGACACTTGTATTTAAATTGAAAGAAACATTGCTGTGACTCCATATTAATATTTAAAAAAACAACAGAGCTTAACTAATTAAAATCATACCTCGATCTGAAGCAATGTTCCAGTAAAGTGCGGATGTCTCGATTCTAAGCATTTAAGAAAAAGTAGGTGTCTCATTTCTTTCTCTCCTATTTAAGTCCCACCCTGCAATTTTCTAATAGGTTACCACTTCTAGTGTTTGGATACTGTGTTTCTTGCCGAATTTCCTGAATGTTTATTGACCTTTGATCCCATATTCTTGAAATGCTGCCGCTCAACAAGATCTCAGAAAGTCCAAGCAATTACGTGGATTTATAGGTTCGGGGGAAAACTTCTTTACCCCCTAATGTGAGGGTGAGGGGTACTTAAGGATGCATGCGTAAGCAACCTTGTGTTTCGTTGTGTAATAGTAATCTTGTTAGAAAAGAGGAAGTATTTTATAAGAGAAAGGTTAATTTTTTAAAAATAAATTTGAATTGGTGAATAGCAAAATATTTAAATGGCTAAGTCCAATATGGCAAAAAAAACGTCAAATTAAGTTTTGTTTTCGTAAAAGTGCATTATTAAAAATATTTTTAGGCAAATTATACAAGTGAAATATAAATAATTTTTAATTTCGGCCAATACATCGCCTAATACTAACAGTAAAAAATTCAATTAGGCGAAAGACGCCATTTTGAATTATAATAAATCCAAAATTTTTCAATTGTATTCCACGTTTATGTAGTTTAAGCCATTCTTTATCAAAAAATACATCTGCAGTAGAAAGAATTTTAATTTTCGGGCCAATGGATCACGTACTATTACAGGTTGAATAATCCAAGATGGCGGAAGCCGCCATCTTGAATTTCGATTGTTTTAAATGTTTAAGCAATTGTTTATCTCAAAATACACCTAGAAAAGAAGGAATTATCGATTTTGGCCAAAAAGAACGCTAGAAATGAATCGAAGAGTAAAAACCAATATGGCGGAAGACGCCATCTTAAAATTTTAAAAATACTAAATTTTTGCTAAAAAGTATCTTCTAAACTTATAATCTATACATTGAAACTAAAATAGAAATCAAAGTAAAGATAGAACTAAAATAAAAATAATTTTTAATTTTGGACAAATCTATAGCCTTATATTAAAGGTGAAAAAATCCAATATGGCGGATAGCGCCATCTTGATTTTTTTATTTTTTTCAAATTATTGTTCTATAGTAACAAAATATCTAAAAATATACCTAAACTATAAGTATTTTTGTGGTTTAAATATAGATCAAATGTATAAAAAGTGAAAAAATCCAATATGGCGGATTCCGCCATCTTGAATTTTTTATTTTTGAAATTTTCTTGGGAATATTGATTCTTTATTACTTAATGCATCTATTAATAAAAAAACTATTCATTTTTGCCCGATAGATCGTCAAATATTAAAAAAAAAACAAAATGATGGATAAAGCGATTGAGGATAACGAATTCCTTTTCATTAACGTTTCTCTTGCCATTCAAAGACGTTAAACAATTTATTCATTTCAGATCAGGAAGTTTAACCCTTTCAGTTTTTTTTTTCCCCCCCCATCCCACGTGATGCCATTTTGGCATCATCACTTTCAAAATATTTTTTTAAAAATTTGTATGGTCCCGTTATGACATCCAAACATACATCATTGATTCTTCACAACCTTTGTGCTATCAGACAATATTTTACTATTAATCTCAATAGAAGTCAGAACTACTATTTTTTTTTTATTTAGAAAATAGTCAAAATAAAAAATATACACAATCGTTTCTCCTGATTTTTGATAAGTTCACTTCAGTATCCACAATATTTAAAACACAATTTAAACTATTTCGGTTAAAATAATTACTAATTTTTTTTAATAATATGTTCGATACCTTAAAATATATAACTCGAAAAGTGTTTTTAGGTAATATATATATTTTTATTTTGTTGTTTTCCACATTAAAAAAATTTTGGCATTGTTTCAAAAACCATATAAAAAATTTTAAATGAATTTTTTCTCTTATGAAATCTTGCGTATATTTGACTCTAAAATAAGCTTATTTTGTGAATATCGGATGTTTCTGTAGTGTAGTAAATTTTTGGGACTGAAAGGGTTAAGGGGGTCCAGGACTTAAAATCTTCAAAAAACCAAAAAAATATTATCTTAAAAAAATAACACAATTATTTTTGAATATTTTGAAACAAAATTTTATTTATACCCGCAGTAGAACGTGATATATTTAGTATCTTATGTCATGACATTTACGTTAGCCGCGATCAGTTTGTTTTATAAGGCCAACAAATTTCCAAACTTCAAAGCAGTTTTTCTCCTTGATCGTGTTTCTGATGATTTTTTTGACTTTAAGGTATCCGACTTCGTTGAAATCGTATTTTTCGGCTAAAAACAGCCATTTTTTTATAATCTTAAAATAAAGCACCACTCTTTAAGATTCTAAAACTCTCTTTATTTTGTTTGTGCGGCAAATATTTTAGAAGTCCATTGGTACTCCATTAATACTCCATTATACGAAAACGGCATTCAAATCCCTTAGAAAAGACCACTAGTAGAAAATTGCGATCTACAAGAAAAATTAACAATATGAAACTTGAAGATGAATAATGTCTTTTGTACAAAAAAGGTTTTCCTGCTATTTGAATGTAACTTCAAACTTTAAATTGTTTTTGTGCAAAATGAAAGTTTTGAACATTTTCTTCTAGACAAACCATATATCACAAAAAGTACTTAACAGAATGGTCTAATTTTTTTGTGCATATTTTTGTTATACTATCATTCTAAGGGAAATAGGACTACAGAATAGTAATTTCAAGCTATATTATAAAACAATTATACAACACTTACTATCATCAAAATGATTATAAACACAACACCCAAACCCCGAAGTTGATGAAAACATCTTTAACATTAGCTTCGACAGGCTTATAACATTTTATTGGTGCAATAAGTATCTAACCCCCCCCCCCCCAACCACGTTTAGTAAGGTCTATTCCTAGGTTAATCAAATTAAGATTTATTAATTTATTATTATTTTTAAAAGATATTATTAATATTTTTTTTAGTATATAAGGTCTATCGTTAAAGGCGAAAAAACATCAAAATGTACTTACAAAATCTTAAATTACACAAAATATTATTATATTTAAAATAAAAATTGTGACTTATTATTATTATTAGTTGTGTTGTGGTGAACAAAAAAATACATAATATATAAGTATTAAAATTTAATTAAAAAAATAAGTGTCAAACGTAGTCGGATACCTTAAATTGATATCACTCAAAATCTACTGCCCATAGAGTGTTAAAATTTGCCATACATACTTTTCAAACATATACACTCTTAAAACGAACGAGCGCTTTCAACCCAGTCTGATTAATTTTCACTCCTCCAGTCTGAAGAATGCACTTTCTCGAAAGGAGTGGATCCTTTGTGTGTTAAACCTCCGACAGGATCACTCCAGACGAGTGATTTTAACTCAATCTGAGTTAATATTCACTCCTTTCCAGTGCCGAAAATGCACTTCAACTGGAGTGGATTTCACTCTTTTGTTTTAAGAGTGTAGCTTTAATTTGCCATGTTTTAGGTAACAGCATGGGCACTTTGGAAGAACAGATGTTCGCCACGAAGGACAGGAGGAACAACAGAGATTATGCCGAGAATTGCGCCGAGGTGAGGAAAGGCGGTTTCTGGTACTGGGCTTGTTACGGTGCGAGCGATTGCAACCCCAACGGGCTGTACAAGCCCGGGGTGAAGGACCAGACCTCCATGTACTACTATCGCTTCAAGCAGCTTGTCGGCCTGTCCTCAATCGACATGAAATTAAGGCGAAGGTGGTGAATTGTCTGCTGTCATTGAAAAAAAAAACAGAACACTGTAACAATTTAAGGTAGGCGAATGCCCAAAATTCTAAAATTTTCACTATTACTTTAATCTTTTCCAAATGTGGCATAGTGATTTCAAATATAATGAACAATGCAATTTAGGCACTTTTATTTATTTAAATATAACTGACTTATTTTAAACGGAGTTTTTCAACTAAAAAAAGAGGTTTACGCTAACAAGTCTACCACATTGAATTGTCCCCCTATAAACATTAATTATGTGTTAAATTCTTGGTTTTGAACTGATACATGCAATGACCCTCTAGAATTACATACAAATTACAAGAAAAGAAGTTATTTAGAAATGTGTTATGAATTAACTAAAAAAAAATTTTTTTTCGATTAATTTACACTTTTTTATAGAAGTTACACTTTTCGATTATTTACACTTTTTTATATAATTTACACATTTTTATAAAAAAAGTACTATATTTACACCAGATGTTAGAAGCTTATAGTACAGATCTATATTGAAATAGCATCTGTAAGAAATTTCAGGTAAATTAATGTAAAACTTTTTATACTAGAAGTGTTAGCGTAAACCCCTTTTTTTAGTTGAAAAACACCGTTTAAAGTAAATCAATTATATTTAAATAAAAAAAATTGCCTAAAAAGCATTGCTCACTATATTTTAAATCTGTGCCAAATTTGGAATAGATTAATGTAATATAATTTTTTTTAGAATTTTGGGTATTCGCCTACTTTAAGTCATATATGGCAGCACGCTTTTCAGTAAAAATAACGTCAACGCTTGGTTTATTGCTGTTACTTTTTTCAATAACTGTGAAAATTTTTGAAGCTGTTATTTTAAAGAACGTGGTGGCTGTGTTGTTAAAAAAATTACGGTAAACAGTATTTTATAAGCAATTTTCATGTGCTGTATTTTATAATTAGCTGATAAATAAACCTTTGTTGTAATTCTACAACGTACAATATTTTTAAAGTAAAAATTGTAAAATAGTTTTGCCGTAACTTTCAAATATATGTGTTGTATTTAAAACCTATTTTGTTTTTAATTAGATGTAATGGAATTTTTTACTGTCCATTCTGTGAGCCAATACGCATCTAGTTTTTGTCAAAGACTATATGCAGAGCGAATTATTATAATTTTTAGATTGATTTTACAAGAAATATTCTTTTAATTCACACAGTTTGTTTTAAATGATTTTTTTTATACATTCATGCAGAAATTGAATATTTTACAAAATAAAAAAAAAATAGTTCATGCAAATCTATAGATCCTTCTGGCTTATGCACATTTGTGGTTATTGTGATGGATTCGATGATATATCCCTTCCATTTGCATAAGAAAACTTACTTTAGTGGTACAAAAAAATTATTAAAAATTTAAGAATGATTTCTACTTTATTTTTAACATCTAGGTGCTTCAGCCGAATCTATTTTAACTTTTTAAAAGTTTAAATTAATTACAATTTATTTCATTTGTTTGTTTAAATGCTGAACCCATACTTTAGACGTTTTAATAATGAGTTAGGGTGGACACCTGGGTATTACTTGAACAAAAATCATCTTTTACTGTAACTCCCACATTTATGTAGTTTTCTCACTAGTAAATTTTTTCGAAATGACTATTTGATAAATCTGTATATGGTATCATTAGTCGAGTATCTGATTCTCAATAATTACTCAGATTCATTGCTAGGATATGCGATTTATTAATTGTGGTTTTGTTAGACGCAATAAATTCTGATGCATTAATGGTTGTTTGGGCGGCCTTAAACTGGGTGCTGTCCAACAATTACCCCGGGTCATCCCTATCCACTTTTAGATTAAAACCATTAAGTTTCTTTTTTTTTTATTTGCCAAATTTTTTTTTTGGTGTTTAATGGGGTTGAGGTGTTGAAATTGCATTCAAAATTCAGGCGATTTTATAAAAGAATGTCTTAGGCACAACTGTTGAAATTTGGTGATATTGTTACGTAAAATTGTTTATACTAAAACTACTTCATCAACAATTAAACATTAAAATAAATTTTATCACTAATTGAAGTAAGAAAACGACAACCGTTTTCAATAATGCGAATGGTATAAATTCTTTCAAATCGAGATTTGCTTGTCTGTGTTGAGGAATTTTGAAGAGCTTGTAACAAGATAACCACCCCCCCCCCCAAAAAAAGAAAACAACCTCCATACTAAAAAGTTGTTTTTGGAAGCGAAAAGTGCGTTTAAAAAGTATTTATGTAAAGTGGAATAAGAAACGAGAGAGTAGACGAGAGAATACCCTTATAATATCAAGATATGGAATTCTAAAAAAAAAAAATTGAATCGGACTTTCATCTAGGTTTCGCTAATTGTAAAGCCATTGCAAACTTAAAAAAAAAAATAAGGGCAGAAATAAAAACTTTCTCAAATAAAATATTATATTCAAATTTTTTCACATTTGTTTTAAAATGCTGAGCTTAATTCTATTTTTATATACAGGGTGGTTATAAAATAACGCTCGCTATTCGGAGTGGTCTGTAGCTTGAATGAATAATCCAAATGCAGACAAATTGAGACACTTACTAATCAAGAAGGGGGAAAAAGAATGGAATCATAAAAAAAAAGAGTGATAGAATCCTAAAATATAATTCTAAAAAAGAATAATCATAAAAAACAAACTCGTCTCTTGACCAGGTTCTATTACGAGGTGTCGTCAATTACGGCCAATACAGCTAATTACGCCTCGTAGTTTAGAACCCTGGTCAAGAGACGAGTTTCTTTTCATCGAAAAAGAATGGAATCATAGAAAAGAAACTCGTCTCTTGACCAGGTTCTAAATTACGAGGTGTAACCATTATGGCTAATTACGGGCAACACATCCAATTACGACTCGTAATTTAGAACCTGGTCAAGAGACGAGTTCGTTTTTTATTATTCCATTGAATTTGGATTACCGTCAGTGCGGGTAAACTTTGGCCAAAATCATAGTTTTTTTCACAAAAGAAGGAAAATTTAACTTCAAAAAAAAAAACGATTTAAACACTTAAAAATCCTTATGCATTCTAAGTATTGTACATTTAGGAATAATTTTCAGGCATTTTTTGTTACATTTTATAAATTAGTAAAAAATTGATATTAATTTTAAAAAAATAAGACACAGTTAGGAGCCGGGCGGGTAACTTTGGCCACCCAAGGAAATACATAAGAAACATACCTTTTTAACATCCTTAAAAGCTGTGTTAACGATTTAAATAGCAATATTAAAACTTTAAACCCAAAAATAACAAAGTTATAAGACATATAGTTATTTAAAATGGTATACAAACTTAACATTTACATTGCAGTGCATCGTTTTTTTTTGAAATGGCATTACACGTTGAATACTAGTATTGTTTGTCGCTTAAAAGAAAGAAAAATAAACTTCTATTTTAATAAGGAAAAAAGAACTTTTTTGAAGCAAGATTTAATAACAAATATATTTGTAAAAAGCAAACGATTTTATTATAAAAGGTGAAAAATAATATATTTATAATAGGAATTTGAAAAAAAAAATGTTTACCTTTCGACATTTGCGATTTTGAGTGGAATACGTATCTTGCATTCTATCTTTATTTTTTTAATGTTTAAAATCATGAGATTTAAAAAAAAAAGTATCTGAAAGATGAGTAATCATAAAAGTAAGAATTTTTTTTTTTTCAAAAATAGTTAAACTTAATAAACTTTTACATACATTTTTTAAAGTGCAAAGTTCCATAAAGAAATATTTACATCTATGGCCAAAGTTACCCGCATTCATCGGCAAAAAGCTTCCCAATTACAAATATTTAAATACAGCATAAAAAGTAGTCAACTTAGAATAAAACAAATGGTGTAATATTCTTCCTCATTAATAAAAAGAATCGAATAGAGTGTTTTATTTAAATATTTTCAATATTTTTTTAAGTGTTCCAGACAAAAAATAAAAAAAAAAAGGGGGTATTTTTTTTGGAAGAGATAGATTTTTGTCATTTTATGCTCGTAAGAATGAAAACAGCATTTGTAGTATTGCCAGATTTAGAATGAGATTTTTTTTTACATGAAATGAAAGGCGATATTTCCACCTTTCCAAAAATGTAAAACAATTTAAGATGAGATCATTTTATGAAGAGAAATAAAGAAACAAATATTTTTCCGACGCGTGGCCAAAGTTACCCTCGTGGCCAAAGTTTACCCGCTTTGACGGTATTCATTAAAGCTACAGACCACTCCGAATAGCGAGCGTTATTTTTATAACCACCCTGTATAATACTATTTACTATTTTTATCTTCAGTACTTGCTTTTAATTTATGCTTTTTATAGTAATTGATGACCTCCAAATAAAAAATTATATTCTGCCATCTACACTTATTTTGACAACAATATTAGGCTAATCATTAACATTAATAATTCTATATATTGCATGATGCCCTGTACTTTTTATTGCATTGCAAAACTTTTTGGGGGGGAGGGGGGGGGGCATTATTATACGTTTCAGTTTACGTCATTCACAAATATTTATCTTCTTCACAAGTTCTTTTTGAGTAGTATTCAACAAATTTTTAATAATTACTTTTTCCTAATTTTGGCTTACGTGGCTTACATATTATATATTTTCCTAAATGTGTTTTACCTTTCTGTAATAATTTAGCTTTGCTTGGACGATAGACCCATATAATAAAATTTAATTTCTTAATCTCTGCATTTGATACTCCATCTACAATTACCGGAGGGACACTTACAATATTATCGCATGAATCTGATAGTGCGTTACATAACAAAGATGCCAAATAATTATACCATTTCTACCTACTAAATATTTCGACCAAAGATTCCTGACATTTCGTCGTCGTCCAATCATGCCCGGGACCTCTTTTGTCACAACCAGCACCCGATTTTTGATACGTGTCGATAGGTTAGGTTTGAATTATCGTGGCACTAGAGCTACACGAGGGCTATTGGCGACGGGGTCACATTTTAGAACCACGGTCACTTGGATACGTGTCGCAAAAAGGTGATGAACATTAATTAAGTGGGTAATACATCACTCACCGCAAAAACGCCAGTTTCTTCAAGTTAAAATCAACACATCAAGAGTAACAGGGGAAGAACCACTTGAATTTTGTTACGAGTTTCCCCGTAAATTGGTCTGCTTGGCGGACAATTGTGTCGACAGGAAAAAACTGGTTTATCTAACCGGGGGTTCTTCATTCAAGGTACAAACGTTGTGACTCGTGTCCTACTGATCTCTGCAGTGGATCAGGGTTGCTGCGAACGGAAAAACACAGCGAGTAACCGGTTTCTTTTACACATTGTTCTAGCATCGCCAAAGAGGCCTATTGAGAAACTTACTTCCTACGAGAATCATGCGGCTTTTCACCTGTACTCCTTCATATCTAAAGATTGTTTATTTATAGTTTTGTGGAAGTGTATTACCGCGAAAAACACATGTAACCTATATTTTTTTAGGAAAATCCAAAATACGTTTTAAACCTATGACGCGATTTCAAACTATTCTTTACTAAAAACTCCTCGGTGGGGCAACAACCCATTAGTATATATTATTCGGGCCAAGGTCTGCCGGGCCCATTTCAGCTTACGGCATTCTAGGGCTCTGGGGTGATAGCATAGATGCACCAAAACAACCGTTAAGGGCGGACATGGTGTATTGGCATTCACACAGGGTTTTTTTTCGATGATTGCAAGATCGTGAGATATCGCGTGATTGTGGTAGTTATGTCGAAAATAGTAAGGTTGTATTCCACTTAAGAGATCCGCGAAGAACTAAAGTTTTTTTTTTTTTTAATAAGCCTTTACGATTTAGTTTTTAAAGGATTAAGTTGCGATAAGGACAAATACGTTTTTTAGATGGTATTGCAGCGTTGCACGGACCGTATATAGGTCGGCGGATATTTTTGGTGATATCGAAACCGACCTGGCGAGCATGCTAAAAACTTAACGACTTGGGGCACCTCAACCTACATAAAGCCCATGAAGCCCGGACATTGGGACATAACTCACCTCAATAAACAAACACCTCAATATGTTATTTCTAGAGTCCGAATTTAAGGCTCTGTCGTTTTTTGATCATTTCGGGGATTGGACCATGTCGCATTACGGCCTGATTTGAGTTTCTGGCTTGCAGCGATTTCAGCTGTCGGGATTTTAGTCCCCAGACCTCACCTAATTATTTACCACAAAAAATTTACATGAGGTTAACTGTTTTTGTTAAGACCTCAATCCTCTCCATTTATGGTTTGTTCCTCACCAAAACAAATAAATTGGCTTACCTCTTTGATGTTTTAGAATCCATTAAATTTCTTATATAAATGTTTCACATCGGCTGTAACACAAGTTAAATAGCATAAATTAGTTTATTTAGGTAGGTAATGTAATCGTGTCAGGCTGCCAATTTCTAGCCTCTTTTTTAAAAGCTTTTTTAAACGCAGTCGAGTCGGCTTTTCACCTGTTAATTTTCACCTGGCCTACTTCTAGCCTCCGTCAGGCGCTTTAACACAGCAATAACGCTTCGTAATTTTAGATACCCTGGTTCAAGTGACGAAAGTCGACCCCTGAGCGGGCATCCAACGGAACTTCGAGCGACATCGAACGCTAACGCCGTAGGGACTTCGACTCCACAGATTG